>OY856413.1:522702378-522824878 GCA_963693085.1 Alisma plantago-aquatica | reverse complement strand
GAGCCATGTAACAATCCAAAACACAAAGATGAAATTAGGAATGAATATAACAAGTTAGAAAATTTAGATAATAACATATACGAAGCTTTAGATTTAGAATTTGAAGTAAACATTGAATAATATGTAGAAGAAATTAGAAGTACAGGTTCATGAAAACCAGTCGAAAATTTTTCAAAAGATTCAAAAAATGATAGTAGAATTACATAAAACAATGGAATATCTATATGAAAAACAAAATAAGAAATGTATATAAAAAAGAAATCTATTTCAAACAAGTGGAAATGAAATAAGCTTATGACGTCTTCAGATAGAAGAAACAAATGACTTTAAAATTGAACAAATAGAAAATAAATATTTAGAAGGCGAAGCAGAAGAACTAGATAGTCTAAGTCAAGAAGTTGTGAGATTAATGGAAAAAGTCAGAACAATAAACATGAAACCTATACATGAAGAGACTTTTGGAAGTCAAGTAACCATGCCTATTCCTACAACGGTCCCTAGCGGACAAGGCAGTAGAAATGAAACACCAGAACAACCAGGAGCTAGATACTGGTCAGATCCTAGCTTTAGAAGAAAACCTACTGATAGGAATAGATATGAAGGAATAAATTGTGCATCTGATAGAAGACCAAGTAATATTACTCTAGAGACCCTAGTTGATTATATGAATCAAGAATATATTAGTGCAAATAGAATTTATTTAAATCTAAATTGTGTCAGAAATATTGACGAAGCTATAACAAGATGGGCGAAAGCCACATATTTATCAATGACATCACAAAGTTATGATATTGAAACAACATCAAGATTTTGTCATTTAACCTTCCAAGGAATCGTAGAAGATTGGTGGAAAGGATTAACTGATAACGATAAAGAAGCAGTAAAAGGAGCAGCAACCACATTAGCTCAAGTGGTAAATAACTATGAAAATGAATTATGAAGAGAATTTTTAGGAGAAACATGGAATGTAAATAGAGATGTAGAAAAAGAAAAAGAAAAAGAGAGATTTACCTTTTTATTATATAACCTAAAATTCTGCGATATGTGTCGAATAGATGAAGATATATGTAAATTTCAGGAATATTTCTATAAAATATATGATAGAACGGATAGAGAAAATGTTACCAATAAAAGTCTACTAAATTTATTTTATACAAAGGTACCTGACCCTTGGGGATTTAAAGCAATGCAATTATACCCTCAATATATTGGACAAAGAGCAGACACATTAGGAGGACGAATAGAATTTCTAAAAATGAAATTAGAAGAATGGTGTGCTGAAGCTACACTAAGTAGAAAAACAAATAAAGTGGTAAAATAGGGACTTTGTTGTTCACAATTAACCCATCCAATAACTATAAGATGTGAGCCAATAAGGTATATCAGAAGAAATAAATATAAATTTAAGAAGAGAAAAAGGTTTGGATTTAAACCTAAACCAAAACAAAAATATTACAGAAGAAAGAAGAATTATAATAAAAATATAAAGAAACCAAAAGAATGTAAATGCTTTATATGCCAAGAAATATGACACTATGCCAATGAATGTCCAAAAAGAGGATCCAAGAAAATTAACCAAAAACAATTCGAAGAAATTATAGAGGAAGAACTTTCTGAAATAGAAAACATTCAAGAATTTGTTCAAATAACAGACGATGAACAATCAAATGGATCGATCTATTATTTCTCAAACACAGAATCAGACTGAAGAAGAAATAATAGAAGAATATCAGGAAGAAGCAGGAAATTTCTTGCAAGAAGTATTAATAGATAGAAAATTATTCAATAGAATAAGAAACACCGAATTAAGATTAGAAAATTCTGATGGATTTAGAACATCTCTCTTTGAAAAAATTACTCAAAGAAAACGTATTTTCTATTATGGAATAACAAATAGAGAAATGCCTATGCAGATAGAATACACTAGAAATAGAAGAAATATACCTTTACTTCGAAAAGAAGACATGATGAGAAAAATGGAAAAAATAAAACATAGATCTAAAATAGGATGGATTCACATAGGAGATATTCAAATGATGATAAAAGCAACCTTTAGGGAAGGAATAGATTCACCCATATATGTTGTATTAATAGATAATAGAATTAATGATAGAAGAGATGCTACATTAGGAATATTACAATGAAATCTTAGTCATCAAAAACTAATGAGCCATGTAACAATCCAAAAGACGAACATGAAATTAGGAATGAATATAACAAGTTAGAAAATTTAGATAATAACATATACGAAGCTTTAGATTTAGAATTTGAAGTAAACGTTGAATAATATGTATAAGAAATTAGAAGTACATGTTCATGAAAACCATTTAAAATTTTTTCAAAAGATTCAAGAAATGATAGTAGAATTACAGAAAATAATGGAATATCTATATGAAAAACAAAATAACGAATGTATATCAAAAATAAATCTATTCCAAACAAGTGGAAATGAAATAAGCTTATGCCCTCTTCAGATAGAAAAAACAAATTACTTTAAAATTGAACAATTAGAAAATAAATATTTAGAAGGCGAAGCAGAAGAACTAGATAGTTTAAGTCAAGAAATTGTGAGATTAATGGAAAAAGTCAGAACTATAAACATGAAACCTATACAGGAAGAGACTTCTGGAAGTCAAGTAACCATGCCTATTCCTACAATGGTCCCTAGCAGACAAGGAAGTAGAAATGAAACACCAAAACAACCAGGAGCTAGATACTGGTCAGATCCTAGCTTTACAAGAAAACCTACTGATAGGAATAGATACGAAGGAATAAATTGGGCATCTGATAGAAGACCAAGTAATATTACTCTAGAAACCCTAATTTTTTTTTTTGGAATAGGGTAAATATATTGCCAAAAGTAAGGTATAGCTAAGCTATACAACAAAGCAGGGCGCCTCTAAGAAAAAGACCCCAAAAACCAGAGACAGACAGAACTATACGGGGGGACTATACAAAAACCCCCCAATATACTTTTGTAGCAGAGCTCAGATTAACTAACAACTCCTGTCTATGCTTTACATGCCACGTAAGGTTAGTAGAAAATAACTCCAGTAGCTTGAGTTCATCACGCTCACTAGAGTTGTGCTTCCTCCTGTTTCTTTCATACCAGATTGTATAGATAAGGCCTGAGATGCAGATATTGGCAAAACTGCATTGTGCCTTTTGATGTCTAAACTGGTCTTTGACCCACATCAATATCCCATAAGGATTATTCAGACCACTGTACAACCAACCATTTCTGAGATAGGTGATTTTGAGTAGTCGATTGGTGTACCTACAATCAAAGAAAATGTGCTCCGCCGACTCCATATCTTCTTTACATAAGTAGCAGGTGGCGTCTAATTGAATGCCCCATTTAAGAAGTCTGTCCTTCGTTGGCAGCTTGTTGAGGAGAACCCTGTAAGACAACGTGCTCCATTTGGGGTAGTGAAACCTACCCCAAATAATGTCAGCGAGCTCCTCACATCTAGAACTACCTGTATTAGTGTTGATTATTGGTGGCGGGGCTAGGATCGCCCACCCACCATTCGTATCCACACTATAAAGGGAAGGTGAGATATTAAAAAGATCACACATAGCACGCCACACTCTGGATGGGTTACAGCCTGCATTTAATATAGGGGCATTACTGTATCTTCTTTTCAACCACTCCACCCAACAGTTATCATATTGGGAGATAAATCTTTCAATTCTCTTCTTTGTGCATTGCATCATCAACATGCAAGGGTCAATGATCTGCAACCCGCCCTGTTTGAAAGGCTTCGCAATAGTGTCCCAGGCCACTCCATGGAATTTACCAGCCCATATAAAATTTGCCATTAAATAACGTATATTGTTTAGAACAGGCTTGGGTATGTCCCCCATAGTAGCCCAGAACCTCACAGTGGCTTGTACAACTGATCTAACCAAAACCAGTCTTCCCGCCATAGAAAACTTTAGACCACTCCAAGTTTCAAACTTTGTCCTGAGGTTGTCCATCAACATATTAAAATCTCTGGATTTGGTTCTTCCAGAGACCAGGGGAAAGCCAAGGTACCTGGTAGGAAGAAACCCCCGATCCATCCCAGCTGCTCTTTTCAGCCTGCCCCTCCTGTTATCACAGCATTTTGAAAGAAAAACTCGCGATTTAATGGTGCTTATATATAAACCCGTTTGTTTCCCAAACAACTTTAGCACTTTAGTCAGTTCCTTTAGTCTTTTAGCATGGCCAGCAGAAAAAAGAAGGACATCATCTGCGAAGATGAGGGCTGGTTTCACTTTGATACCTTTAACCTTGAAAGTTTTCACAAGATTTTTGCTTTCAGCTTCTCTGATCAGATGACTTAAACCTTCCATGACCATCGTGAAAAGTAACGGAGATAGGGGATCACCTTGTCTCAAGCCATTGGCTGACCTGAACAGGCCTTCTGGGGTGCCATTGATGAGCACAGAAAATGAACAAGTTTCATAGCATTGGACCATCAGAGAGACCCATTGTTGATTGAAACCCAAAGATAGCATAATCTTCTTCAAAAAGGACCAGTTGACATGGTCGTAGGCTTTGCTAATGTCAATTTTCATAAGGGCTTTTGTAGTAGAATTCCTTTTGTTGAAGTCAATGAGATACTCAGAAGCAAGGAGGGAACAATCTTCAATTTTCCTATTCTTGATGAAAGCATTTTGATCATCCGAAATGATATGTGGAAGGATGTCTTTGAGCCTATTGGCTAACAGCTTTGCTATTGTTTTGTACAGGACATTACAACACGCAATAGGTCGATAGTCCGTCATCGTTCTTGCATCTTTGGATTTGGGTATTAATTTGATAAAGGCATGGTTTACAGCTCGAACCATGCTTCCCCCTTTTACAAACCATCTCACCGCGTCGCATAAATCATTTTTTATGATGGGCCAAGTGGTTTGGAAGAAATGGCTATTAAAGCCATCGGGGCCAGGAGCTTTAGAATAATGTATGGAAAAGAGGGCATTTCTGACTTCTTCTTCATTAACATCTTTGCACAGTTCGGCATTCATTGCAGTGCTGACTCTGTCTTTAGGTAGGTTAAGCTCACCATCATAATTTTCATTCCTTCTATTGTATAGATTGCTAAAGTAATTAATAGCTTGGGCAACAATCTCCTCATGGCTTTCCACCGATTTACCTTGTTCATCTAACAGTTCATGGATACTGTCTCTCATCAGTTTCTTTTTTGTCGCAGCATGATAAACTCTGGTGTTACGATCACCATCATCTATCCCCTTCATTCTACTCCTCTGCCATATTTATTGTTCCTCTGCCT
The DNA here is from genome assembly GCA_963693085.1 of Alisma plantago-aquatica. Classification (NCBI taxonomy): domain Eukaryota; kingdom Viridiplantae; phylum Streptophyta; class Magnoliopsida; order Alismatales; family Alismataceae; genus Alisma; species Alisma plantago-aquatica. Next base: position 522,819,596 of record OY856413.1, on the reverse strand, counting down.
TCTCTAGATTTCTGACTCTTCCCTCACTTTGCTTTTCATCTCTACCAGCATGATAAATTCTGGTGTATTGCTACAAAGAAACGTACTAGGGAGAATCATCTTTCTTTTCTCTCTCTACCCGCACGCTCTCTTCCATCTCTAAAGACTGGGCGCTTATGGCTGGCGTAGGTCGGGCGGCCGCTGGCGCCGCCGACCCAGGGCAGACCCTTATTGCTGGGGCTGGAGATAAAGGGAAGGAGAAGGTGGTGCCGCCAACGTATTTTCTATTATGGAATAACTAATAGAGAAATGCCTATGCAGATAGAATACACTAGAAATAGAATAAATATACCTTTACTTCTAAAAGAAGACCTGATGAGAAAAATGGAAAAAATAAAAGATAGATCTAAAATAGGATTGATTCACATAGGAGCAATTCAAATGATGATAAAAGCAACCTTTAGGGAAGGAATAGATTCACCCATAAATGTTGTATTAATGGATAATAGAATTAATGATAGAAGAGATGCTACGTTAAGAATATTACAAGGAAATCTTAGTCATCAAAAACTAAACTTTAATATTTATCCAAAGATAAGTGTAAACATTCGAGATAATAATATAAACAGAACCTTAAGTCTAATACAAGATTTTCAAAGAACAGAATTCATGAAAAAAGGATCCATTCCTTATTCAATAACATATATTTTAAGCTATGCTCTTAGCAATACACATCACTGTGAAAAATTTGAAGATAAAGATATTATAATGCTTCCTAATATATTTAAAGATATAGGAAAATTCACAAAACCAGACATAATTTCTGAAATAGAGATACTAGAAAATATAAATATAGATGTCTCAGAAAAACCCTTGGCAACAGATAATAAAATCCCAAGAAGATTATGTTATGATGGAAATCAGTTACAGTTAACAAATGGAGATAGAATAGAAGAAGCTAAAGCAAGCACTGATAGATATAATGGAAGACTAAGACCAATATTAAGAAATTTGCAAAGAACAACAAGTTTAAGAATTCTAGCAGACAATAGAAATGCTAGAAACTATAAATTATATGGAAAATATTTCAATGGACAAGAATGGAATATGACTACAATACTAATAGATTCAGGACCAGGAGCCTCATTTATCCAACAAGGAATGATACCATATATAGAAAATATACCCATAGGATCACCTTATGCATATATGAATTTTGATGGACAAGAATATGGAATTACAAATCAATCCATAGTTCCAATTGAAATACAAGATATAAAAATTGACATAACACTCTATGTACAATCAGACAGTCGTAATGACGACATAGAAATTATATTAGGAATGAGTGCACTACAACAAATGGAACCATTTTCATTACAAAGTGAAGGAATATATTTTACACATAATAACCAAGAATATTATTGGAAAAAAGAAAATGACTAGTATATATAGTGTCTATGTAACATCCCTGACCTGGGTTATAACCTAACCCTAGAAGTTTTTCCTAAATATGTAATTATATACTTGTGAATACTCTATGGCATGTAATTAAGTTCCTCAGGAACATATACTTTCAATTTTTCTCCTTTATAAACAAAGTTGTAGTATTGTTTTGCAATGCAGGGACCTATGTGCGAATTACCCAGTTAAGGGGTTTTACTTGCAAATTTCCCAGTTTAAGATGTTCTTTTGATAATGAGACATCATATGAGTGAATATGATGAGATTTGATGGATTTCCCAAGACTGGGCATCAAGATGCAGCTTGAGGAATGATCCTTGTGCTTAAAAACCCTAATTTGGAGTAAAGTGCAATTTACCCAAATTGTGGGGTGCAATTTATAAAATATACCTTCTAGAACATCTTTTATGACTCTTGACATCATTTAGAGTAAAAATGATGAAAGGGACACATGAATATGGAATCAGATAAGAAAAATAATCTTTGTGCATAAAATTCACTAAGTATGGGTATGGAGACCTTTCATATATGTACCCTAGTTGAAAGTTGATTTCCTTTGCCCTTAGATCTTAAGTTTTGATGTCTTGGACGTGCCTTAGAAACAAGGAGGGACTTGGATGAAAAATCCATGTTCTAGAGGTCCTTGTGGTGTAAAATAGCCTAAAGTATATAAGCTAGAACCCTTGCAAACCAAGTGAACGTATCACTTGTTCTCTTCATTTCTCATCTTTCTCAAATGGCCAAGGCAGAGCTCTGGACCTCAGGAGACGACCAAGTAGTTCTAAGGTGAGTAAGAACCATCTTCAAGCTCGAATTCATGGAGGAATTCTTCTTAAAAGGTTGGTTCTATGGTTAACTCACTTAGGTTTTTTGTTATAGCCAACCATCCCCATCTTTTCCTTGGAGAATCACCTCTGGCCGAGTTGTGGAGCTCAAGACACCATTAGAGGCTTGAATTTTGGAAGATTGGAGCTCTAGGAACAACGTTCTAAGGCAGGTTTTATAACTCTAAACTCTTTACTTTATATGTATATCTTGTTTTTGCAATTTTAAGCTTTAGTTCTTCTTCTACCTCCCTTCTTCCTTGCACTTTTGCAAGCAAAACAGTGGAGTAACCAACCTGAACAGAGGTTGAAGATGATGGGCGTGAATTCCTAGGTAGCTTTATCAACCGACCTTGGACCCTTTTGGTCCAAACGGTTGCAAACCATTTAAGGTCAAACGGTTTCAAAATCGTTTGATCTCAAACGATCTTGCAAGATCATTTGGATTGAAACGGTCTCAAGACCATTTGATAGGGTTGACCAAGGGACGACCGTTTGAGGGTCTGTTGGTAACATATTGAATTTCATTCCTACAAATAATCATAATCTAAATCTTAACCAATTGAGAGTTGAAGGCATTTCAACATCCTAACCCTAATCGGGTTGAAATTGTTGATTTCATGTATAGATCTTGTTGAGTTTTGGGTTGAAGGACCCAAACGGTCTCAAGACCATTTGGGGGTTCATCCAAACGGTCTTAAGACTGTTTGGTGACAATACAAGACCGTTTGGAGGTCTAGGGCTGAGCTAGTTTGATGGATTGGGGGTCCAATTGCAATAAGTTGATGAATTGATGAAATTGCTGATTTTAGACCTAATTAGGGTTCAACCCTTATCCAAACGACTTGGTTTTTGGTCAAACTTTGGGAAAATGGTCTCAAGACCATTTGAAGGTCATCCAAATGACCTCAAGACCGTTTGGGCCAAGTTTGAGCCCAATTGGAGGTCAATTGATAGGTTCAACCTTGATTTGATTCACCTTGTTGAACATTGATGATTATCCGATTGAAACCCTAATTGAGATGGACTTAACCCTAATTGGCTTTCAATTGAGGGTCAATTTGGTGACCAATTGATTGAGGCTCATCCTAATTGACTCAATTTGTAGGTGGTTAACATGGTTTTGGCCAATTGAGAGCTTCAACATAGATAACCATAAACAATTGTAACTTTTAAACCATGTTGGAGGTCCAAACGGTTTGAGCCCATTTGGACCAAACGGTATCAAGACCGTTTGGATCCAAACGGTCTCAAGACCGTTTGAGGCCAAACGGTCTTAAGACCATTTGGGGCCAAATGGTCTCAAGACCGTTTGTGCTCAAACGATCTCAAGGTCGTTTGGACCAATCGATCTCAAGTCGTTTTGATCAAACGGTTTCAAACCGCATAAGCACCAAACAGTTTGGAAGTCAACCTTTCCAAATGGTCAACGCATACAAACGGTTTGGGAAAATGACCTTGAGGTAATGCGGTCTTGGAGTCAAACATAGCAAACGGTCAACACATCCAAACGGTTTCAAACCGTTTGGAGGTTGAAGGTGTGCAACCGATTGAAGACTTTAGGGTTGTAATTGATTAGTACATTGAAGGTTGTAATTGGTTCAATGGTGACCTAATCTAAACCCTAATGGTAACTTAGGACATTAAGGGACTAAGTGACTAATGAATTGACCCATGATGGTGCTCAATAGTGTAATTTACCAAATTACCCTTGAGGGGTTCAATTGAGTAAAACCTTGTTCTAATCAAACCCTAATCACATGATAGAAGTGTTTTGGCTTATGATAGTCAATGAGGACTTAACTTAACCTGATCTAGAGTGGTGTAATAACCATCTAATAGTAAGAGGAGAGAGAAAGTATCATAGGAGAGAGAAAGTACTCTTTTATGGTGGAAACTCAAGAAAAGTACCTTCAATACACATGATTGTGCATGATTAGGGTATGATCCACCTATGTGAGATCATGGAAACCCTAAGTATGATAATTGATGAATATTAATCTTATCTGAGAACTTTAGTAATGATGTTTCTCATACATGATGATGTTATGAGTTCAATTCACCATGAGGTGAATAAGTAAACCCTAATTCTAAGGTGATGACATGTAATGTGAATAGTAAACCCTAATTGATGAAAATCAGGGAACCTAACTCTTGTAAGAGTAGGAAGATACAAATCCATTAAAATGAAATGTTTACTATTATCAGTTGAATTAACCATGCAGGTTCCTATATGAGGGTGATCATATCCAGGTAAGGATTATGATACTATATTCATTGAAAGCATGCTTTAGCTTTATGAAATAGTGAAATATCCTGATGCCTTATTAGTGGCATCTTATGAGTTTAATAGGTTGTGAGAGCCATGAGTATCATCAAGGTCATGCTTGACAGATGACTTGTGATGAGATGATTGAGAAATGATAATTGATGTGAGTTAGACTTGTTACATTTAGTATTCTATTTTCATAGCTGCCATGCCAATGATTAAATGTTTGAGAACATGTATGATGTTAAAAGAATACTGAAATGTACCTAATTAATCAAGTATAATCATACCATGCAAAGCCCTGATCATAGATCCATCATTGTCAGAAAGCAATATGATGGTGAAACAAGTTTTCCCAAGGGAACTCCTGGATCACATACTTTTGAGTATGTGGGGGAATATGGATGTGTAAATCCTTACATCCTAGTGTAGGAATTGATGTAGATGTATCTTAATCCATCAACCCTTCACTACATGCTGTAACACTCGAGGAAACACAAATACCGCATCGATCAGAGATAAACAGGAAATCTCTCGATGACGAAGAGAGTACCGAATGCCACTGTAACTCTAAAAATAGCGAAGTACCAGATTACCCTGGTAAGCTATAGTAGCAGAGACACAAGATGTCCTGCAAGTTATCCTCACTCTTACTGAGGAAGATGAGGTCATAAGAATCCGACTCTTTTGATGACCTAGGTATGATATCGATGCAACTTAACCGTGATCGGTTGGAGTATGAGTGGTATACCTCATCTCTGCATGACATAATAATGATTGTAAAACATAATCAACAGCATAGTATATCAGTTAGGATTAACTACGAGTTACTTGATTGATGTTACACAGTGTAGCATATATGTTCTTCATATTCCTGAAATGATGAGCTTCTGTTTATTACCAAACTGCTGTTGAATACTTTGAAAAGCTTTTACTGCTTAAGTTATTCTTTGATTTGCTATATAAAGCTTCTAGTGGAGAGTTATAACTCTCGTTGGGACAATTATTTAAAATTGTCTCACCCCGTAGACTTCAACTTTTTAGGTGGTCGTCAAAGACGGAGGAACCGGCCTACAAGTGACCAAAACCAGTAGCAGCAACAGCACCAGGAGCAGCAGTGAATCTCAGGTGGAGATACTGACTGCTGAGTCATGTTGTTAGATAGTCCTATGCCGTCTCTGTACTCTCAGGTCCTAGGAGTAATGGTCTGAGATTTTGGTTTTAAACTCTTGAGATTTTGTATCATAATGTGTATAATTACTCAAGAAGTAATTATCAGAGATGTAAACAATTTAATCCTTTTTCTATGGAAGAAAAGTTTTGTGGTTTCAAGCTCTTATCTCAAAAAGTTTTCATTTCCCGTGATTTTTGTCTTCCACTGTTAATCGATTGCTTCCGCTAAGTTTAAATCGTGTTTATATCGTGGTTTGGAGATCGGAGCCCATAGTCTATATAGTAGCAGGAATTGTATATGAAGAATACAAAATAGAATATTTCCATGCATTTCTAGATATAGGTGCAGGGACTTGCATTGCCCGAAGACAATGCTGTCCTGAAAAATATATCACAACATTACCTACATTATATGGAAAAGATTTTACAAGAAAAAGACATGCGTTAACCCATGGAGTTGGAAAACCTAAAATTATTTTAGGAAATTATATAGTTACATGTCCACCATTTTATACTCCCGAATATGCATAACAAGACATATTATTAGGAAATAATTTCACAAAAAAATTAAATTATATATACAACACCAAAATTATATTCAACTATTGTCACCCTATGATCATTGGATTATAATAAAAAGAGCTCAAAAAGCATATAAAAGAAACAAATTTAATTTTCGCAGCAAACATGGTGATTATAATACAACTGAACAGAAACCATTAAAACAACCAATAAAATGATGAATCATTGCACAACTCAATATACAAGATATTGAAGTATTATTTGAAAAGAACTATAGTGATAATCCATTAGCCCTTTGGAATATTAGTCAAGATCGGGCTACAATAGAACTAATTGACAATACTAAAATAATCAGAGTAAAACCCATGAGATATAATCCTGTTGACATTGAAGAATTCAGGACCCAATTACAGGAATTAGAAACATCACAATTAATAAAAAAAATAAAAAATCCCTCATTCTAGTCCAGCATTCATGGTAAGAAACCATGCAGAAATTAAAAGGGGAAAATCTAGAATGGTAGTAAATTACAAACAACTAAATCAACATACCAAGTTTGATGGATATTTTCTGCCACACAAAGAGACTTTAATAAATATGACAAGAGGAAAAAACATTTATTTGAAATTTGATTGCAAATCAGGATTCTATCAAATAAGACTAGATGAAAAAGGTATACCATTAATAGCATTCAGTACTCCACAAAGACATTATGAATGGACAGTAATGTCTTTCGGATTAAAAAATGCTCCGCAAATATACCAAAGAAGTATTTGAACCTTATAATTCCTTTTGTCTAGTATATGTAGATGATATTCTTATAGCCAGTAAAAGTGAAGAAGAACATTACAAACATCTGCAAATATTTTCCCTTCTTTGTCAAAAGGCAACAATAGTATTATCAAAGAAAAAGACAAAAATCTGTAAATCTAAAATAGAATTCTTAGGATTAAAATTAGACTCAAGCGGAATAGAATTGTAGGAACATATTATAGAGAAAATTGTTATGTTTCCAGACAAAATAGAAGACAAAAAACAACTACAAAGATTTTTAGGATGTCTAAATTATGCAGAACAATTTATTGAAAATTTGACAAAATTAAGAAATCCCTTACAAAAACTATTAAAGAAAAATGCTATCTTCCTTATGACAGAAGAACTTATAAATCATGTCAGATTTATAAAAGAAAAATGAAAAAATCTACCAAGATTAGACCTCCCTTTAGAAGGAGACGACTTAATAATAGAAATTGACGCCTCTGAAGAATTTTGGGGAGCAGTCTTAAAGAAAAAAGATGAACAAAAAGAAAAAATATGTAGATATACATCTAGAACGTTTACCGACACAGAGAAAAGGTATCACTCAAATGAGAAGGAATTACTAGAATTAAAAAAGGGAATTAAGGAGTTCTCTTATTTCTTGTTACCAAAAAAATTCTTAGCACGAGCAGATAATATCCAAGTAAAAGCTTTCATTAAAAATAATCTACCATCTACACCAGAATATAAACGACTAAGCAGATGGCAGACATTTTTTGCTGAATATATTTTTGACATAGAAGTTATTAAAGGAGAAACTAACTTTCTTGTAGATTTTTTATCAAGAGAATAGAATGGAGCAAGTTGAAAAGAAACTTGCAGAATTTGAAGCTCAGTTACAACATAATTGTAATCTATTACAAGATAATTACATAGAATTAATTGAAATGATTCAAAAATAGTATAAAATTATTGACAATATAGAAGAAAGCAAACAAGTTATTGTAGGAATAATTGCAGATCTAAATTGCTTCTGGAGAGAAATACAACAAAAAGGATAAAAAACAATACAGATGGATAAAGCGACAGGTAAAAGGCCAATTGGTATATCCCTCCAAATTTCTGATTCAATCAGTGGCCAAAAAACTACTGAAAATACAAGCCTAACGGCAAGAGAAAGCAGCTTTAAAACTGCCAAGACCAACTTTACAACTAAAAATATTATCTCTTCAGAGAAAGATGATAGCCAAATGGCAAGAAGTAGTTTTCAAACTACAATTTCCTCAGAAAACAGTTCCCGCCTAACAGTGGAGAATACGATCTCTTCGGAGAAAGAATCATGCAATAAAGTGGATAATATAAAACTGATGCCTGAAAGAATATTTAAATTCAAGGAATCTCAGAGTGAATAGGATTATGACCTATAATTGAACCTCACAGAGTTCTTAACAAAAAATGAAAATGAATACAAATCTCTATTAGAGATTGTTTACAATCTCAAAACAACAGAGACTTGTGTTCCAGATCATACGGGAATTTATCCCAGAATTAATTTTGACAAAGGAGATGATCCACGAATTATTAAAGATTATTTCAGAATTGGAGCAGCAAATTTAGTATATTTGAGCCATGACCTCGGAGAAATTCAAGGGCTGCCCCAAGAAATTATCAAAGTAGTCAGAGAATTTAAAAGCAATAGCCCACTAGTAAAACCTACTAGTGAAATTTATGTCAAGATTTTCTCAGCATTTGAAGATTGGGAAAAATTAAAGAACTTTAATCCAGTACATTGCATCCAAATCGGGGTATCTTCCCCAGAGTACGTCAAGGAAATAGAAGCAAGTTACCGAAAAGAATTTGATGGAAACAAAGTCAACAAAGAATTTGTTGAAACCAAAAGAGCTCTGGGACTAAAAGTTCTTTGCCAAGTAGTAGAAAAATTAATCAACAAAAATCGAAGCTATCTACACAAAGCTTCGGACAATATAATTATTCTTTCTAATACAAGAAGAACTAACATATCAACAAAAATCAATCTAGAAAGGTTTCTAAAAAGGATAGAAACCGGACAAATAAAGTCAAGTTGCAGATGCCAACAAGTGTTTTTCCAACTCAAAAAGCACGAAGGAAGGATATGTCCCGCGTTCCAAGACAAGATGGAAAGAGACAACCACAACAGCACTAGCCGCTGAAGATGAAAAAGACGTCAACAATGATGAACAAAAGCAATAATACATTAGATACGTCATCAATGATGAAAGAAAGCATCAGAAAGAAGAAGCATTCTCGAACACACAAGTGTTCATCAAAGAAAGACATCAAAAAGAAGACTATTCTCCACCGGACAAGTGTGCGACAAACATGTAAAGAGAAAAGAATGTAAGCATCAATGTAACCAAGGGAGCATCTATATAGCTCTCGAGGACTAGTAGGGAGGGGGACTCGGAGTCGGATAGAGTCCCGATAGAATATGTGTATACTCTAAGTCTTCCGTTCAATAAAAGAGCATCATCTCGATTTCCCAATTCCATTCCAGATTCTATCTTAGTTCTTGATATGATTCTTGCATTCTAATTCCCATAGTATAAGAAACAAACTTTAGCCTGGAGATAATAATTATTGTACTATCATAGAGAAGGAAGATCTGTGTGTAACCCATTACACGCCTAGTTCATTTTATCTTCACCGGTCGAGAGTCATCTCTCCCTTATTCTATCCTGGAGGCCGTCGTCCAAAAAGTCCGATCAAGCAAAGAGTGCATAAGGACGAAGGGACATGAAGGCTATAGGATGATAAGGATTTTGAGATCCGGAACGTCCAGGTCTAAGGATTACTTATCTTAGAAATCGTTAAGAGAAGATCGACTGACGTTGAAGATAGAAGGAAGCGAGGTGGGAAACATAGGTATACAAACTATCTTTCTTTTTATGGTACTCAGAGTATTATTATCTTCTTGCTAGAGGCTAGTTTCTTATGTTATGAACTTGATTATGCGAAGAAAGTTTATTCATCTAAAATTTGAACTAAAAAAGAAGATACTAAGAACCTTGTTTAAAATAAGTAATAATCATAGACAAAATGATAAAGCCGAAAAAGCATACAAAACCCATAAGGGCAGTTCGAGTATGTTTTTGAAGCATGATAACATAATCAAAAAATTCTGCAAACGAAAAGTGGTATCAGAGCCATGTAACAATCCAAAACACGAAGATGAAATTAGGAATGAATATAACAAGTTAGAAAATTTAGATAATAACATATACAAAGCTTTAGATTTAGAATTTGAAGTAAACATTGAATAATATGTATAAGAAATTAGAAGTACATGTTAATGAAAACCATTCGAAATTTTTTCAAAAGATTCAAGAAATGATAGTAGAATTATAGAAAACAATGGAATATCTATATGAAAAACAAAATAACGAATGTATATCAAAAATAAATCTATTCCAAACAAGTGGAAATGAAATAAACTTATGCCATCTTCAGATAGAAGAAACAAATGACTTTAAAATTGAACAATTAGAAAATAAATATTTAGAAGTCGAAGCAGAAGAACTAGATAGTTTAACTCAAGAAATTGTGAGATTAACGGAAAAAGTCAGAACTATAAACATGAAACCTATACAGGAAGAGACTTTTGGAAGTCCAGTAACCATGCCTATTCCTACAACGGTCCCTAGAGAGCAAGGCAGTAGAAATGAAAACCAAAACAACCAGGAGCTAGATACTGGTCAGATCCTAGCTTTAGAAGAAAAAATACTGATAGGAATAGATACGGAGGAATAAACTGGGCATCTGATAGAAGACCAAGTAATATTACTCTAGAAACCCCAGTTGATTATATGAATCAAGAATATATTAGTGCAAACCGAATTTATTTAAATTTAAATTGTGTCAGAAATATTGAGGAAGCTATAACAAGATGGGCTAAAGCCACATATTTATCAATAACATCTTGAAACAACATCAAGATTTTGTCATTTAACCTTCCAAGGAATCGTAGCAGATTGGTGGAAAGGATTAACTGATAACGATAAAGAAGTAGTAAAAGGAGCAACAACCACATTAGCTCAAGTGGTAAATAACTATGAAAACGAATTATGAAGAGAATTTTTAGGAGAAACATGGAATGTAAACTGATATGTAGAAAAAGAAAAAGAAAAATAGAGATTTGCCTTTTTATTATATTACCTAAAATTTTGCTATATGTGCCGAATAGATGAATATATATGTAAATTTCAGGAATATTTCTATAAAATATATGATAGAACGGATAGAGAAAATGTTACCAATAACAATCTACTAAATATATTTTATACAAAAGTACCTGACCCTTGGGGATTTAAAGAAATGCAATTATACTCTGAATATATTGGACAAAGAGCAGACACATTAGGAGGATGAATAGAATTTCTAAAAATGAAATTAGAAGAATGGTGTGCCGAAGCTACACTTAGTAGAAAAACAAATAAACTGGTAAAACAGGGACTTTGTTGTTCACAATTAACCCATCCAATAACTATAAGATGTGAGCCAATAATGTATAATAGAAGAAATAAATATAAATTTAAGAAGAGAAAAAGGTTTGGATTTAAACCTAAACCAAAACAAAAATATTACAGAAGAAAGAAGAATTATAATAAAAATATAAAGAAACCAAAAGAATGTAAATGCTTTATATGCCAAGAAATAGGACACTATGTCAATGAATGTCAAAAAGAGGATCCAAGAAAATTAACCAAAAACAATTCGAAGAAATTATAGAGGAAGAACTTTCTGAAATAGAAAACATTCGAGAACTTGTTCAAATAATAGACGATGAACAATCAGATGGATCGATCTATTATTTCTCAGACACAGAATCAGATTGAAAAAGAAACAATAAAAGAATATCAGGAAGAAGAAGGAAATTTCTTGCAAGAAGTATTAATGGATAGAAAATTATTCAATAGAATAAGAAACACCGAATTAAGATTAGAAAATTCTGATGGATTTAGAACATCTCTCTATGAAAAAATTACTCAAAGAAAACATATTTTCTATTATGGAATAACTAATAGAGAAATGCCTATGCATATAGAATACACTAGAAATAGAAGAAATATACCTTTACTTCGAAAAGAAGACCTGATGAGAAAAATGGAAAAAATAAAACATAGATCTAAAATAGGATGGATTCACATAGGAGTTATTCAAATGATGATAAAAGCAACATTTAGGGAAGGAATAGATTCACCCATAAATGTTGTATTAATGGATAATATAATTAATGATAGAAGAGATGCTACGTTAGGAATATTATAAGGAAATCTTAGTCATAAAAAACTAATGAGCCATGTAACAATCCAAAACACGAAGATGAAATTAGGAAAGAATATAACAAGTTAGAAAATTTAGATAATAACATATATGAAGCTTTAGATTTAGAATTTGAAGTAAACATTGAATAATATGTATAAGAAATTAGAAGTACAGGTTCATGAAAAGCATTCGAAAAATTTTCAAAAGATTCAAGAAATGATAGTAGAATTACAGAAAACAATGGAATATCTATATGAAAAATAAAATAACGAATGTATATAAAAATAAATCTATTCCAAACAAGTGGAAATGAAATATGCTTATGCCCTCTTCAGATAGAAGAAACAAATGACTTTAAAATTGATCAATTAGAAAATAAATATTTAGAAGGCGAAGCAGAAGAACTAGATAGTTTAAGTCAAGAAATTGTGAGATTGACGGAAAAAGTCAGAACTATAAAGATAAAAACTATACAGGAAGAGACTTCTGGAAGTCAAGTAACTATGCCTATTCCTACAACGGTCCCTAGCGGACAAGGCAGTAGAAATGAAACACCAGAACAACCAGGAGCTAGATACTGGTCAGATCCTAGCTTTAGAAGAAAACCTACTGATAGGAATAGATACGAAGGAATAAATTGGGCATCTGATAGAAGACCAAGTAATATTACTCTAGAAACCCCAGTTGATTATATGAATCAAGAATATATTAGTGCAAACGGAATTTGTTTAAATCTAAATTGTGTCAGAAATATTGACGAAGCTATAACAAGATGGGTGAAAGCCACATATTTATCAATAACATCACAAAGTTATGATATTGAAACAACATCAAGATTTTGTCATTTAACCTTCCAAGGAATCGTAGCAGATTGGTGGAAAGGATTAACTGATAACGATAAAGAAGCAGTAAAAGGAGCAGCAACCACATTAGCTCAAGTGGTAAATAACTATGAAAATGAATTACGAAGAGAATTTTTAGGAGAAACATGGAATGTAAACAGAGATGTAGAAAAAGAAAAAGAAAAACAGAGATTTACCTTTTTATTATATAACCTAAAATTCTGCGATATGTGCCGAATAGTTGAATGTATATGTAAATTTCAGGAATATTTCTATAAAATATATGATAGAACGGATAGAGAAAATGTTACCAATAAAAGTCTACTAAATTTATTTTATACAAAAGTACCTGACCCTTGGGGATTTAAAGCAATGGAATTATACCCTCAATATATTGGACAAAGAGTAGACACATTAGGAGGACGAATAGAATTTCTAAAAATGAAATTAGAAGAATGGTGTGCTGAAGCTACACTAAGTAGAAAAACAAATAAAGTGGTAAAATAGGGACTTTGTTGTTTACAATTAACCCATCCAATAACTATAAGATGTGAGCCAATAAGGTATAATAGAAGAAATAAATATAAATTTAAGAAGAGAAAAAGGTTTTGATTTAAACCTAAACCAAAACAAAAATATTACAGAAGAAAGAAGAATTATAATAAAAATATAAAGAAACCAAAAGAATGTAAATGCTTTATATGCCAAGAAATAGGACACTATACCAATGAATGTCCAAAAAGAGGATCCAAGAAAATTAACCAAAAACAATTCGAAGAAATTATAGAGGAAGAACTTTCTGAAATAGAAAACATTCAAGAATTTGTTCAAATAACAGACGATGAACAATTAGATGGATTGATCTATTATTTCTCAGACACAGAATCAGACTGAAGAAGAAATAATAGAAGAATATCAGGAAGAAGCAGGAAATTTCTTGCAAGAAGTATTAATAGATAGAATAATTATTCAATAGAATAAGAAACACATAATTAAGATTAGAAAATTCTGATGGATTTAGAACATCTCTCTTTGAAAAAATTACTCAAAGAAAACATATTTTCTATTATGGAATAACTAATAGAGAAATGCCTATGCAGATAGAATACACTAGAAATAGAATAAATATACCTTTACTTACAAAATAAGACCTGATGAGAAAAATGGAAAAAATAAAAGATAGATCTAAAATAGGATGGATTCACATAGGAGCTATTCAAATGATGATAAAAGCAACCTTTAGGGAAAGAATAGATTCACCCATAAATGTTGTATTAATGGATAATAGAATTAATGATAGAAGAGATGCTACGTTAGGAATACTACAAGGAAATCTTAGTCATCAAAAACTGATCTTTAATATTTATCCAAAGATAAGTGTAAACATTAGAGATAATAATGTAAACAGAACCTTAAGTCTAATACAAGATTTTCAAAGAACAAAATTCATGAAAAAAAGATCCATTTCTTATTCAATAACATATATAATAAGCTATGCTCTTAGCAATACACATCACTCTGAAAAATGTGAAGATAAAGATATTATAGTGCTTCCTAATATATTTAAAGATATAGGAAAAATCACAAAACCAGACATAATTTCATAAATAGAGATACTAGAAAATATAAATATAGATGTCTCAGAAAAACCCTTGGCAACAGATAATAAAATCCCAAGAAGATTCGTTATGAGGGAAATCAGTTACAATTAACAAATGGAGATAGAATAGAAGAAGCTAGAGCAAGCACGGATAGATATAATGGAAGACTAAGAACAATATTAAGAAATTTTTAAAGAACAACATGTTTAAGAATTCTAGCAGACAATAGAAATGCTATAAACTATAAATTATATGGAAAATATTTCAATGGAAAAGAATGGAATATGACTACAATACTAATAGATTCAGGAGCAAGAGCCTCATTTTTCCAACAAGGAATGATATCATATATAGAAAAAATATCCATAGGATCACCTTATGCATATATGAATTTTGATGGACAAGAATATGAAATTACACATCAAGTCATAGTTCCAATTGAAATATAAGATATAAAAATTGACATAACACTCTATGTACAATCAGACAGTCGTAATGACGACATAGAAATTATATTAGGAATGATTGCACTACAACAAATGGAACCATTTTCATTACAAAGTGAAGGACTATATTTTACACATAATAACCAAGAATATTTTTGGAAAAAAAAATGACTAGTATATATAGTGTCTATATAATAGCTGGAATTGTATATGAAGAATACAAAATAGAATATTTCCATGCATTTCTAGATATAGGTGTAGGGACTTGCATTGCCCGAAGACAATGCTTTCCTGAAAAATATATCACAATATTACCTACATTATATGGAAAAGATTTTACAGGAAAAAGACATGCGTTAACCCATGGTGTTCAAAAACCTAAAATTATTTTAGGAAATTATATAGTTACATGTCCACCATTTTATACTCCCGAATATGCACAACAAGACATATTATTAGGAAATAATTTTACACAAAAATTTAAATTATATATACAACACCAAAATTATATTCAACTATTGACACCCTATGATCATTGGATTATAGTAAAAAGAGTTCAAAAAGCATATAAAAGAAACAAATTTAATTTTCACAGCAAACGTGGTGATTATAATACAACTGAACAGAAACCAATAAAATAACCAATAAAAGGACGAATCATTGCACAACTGAATATACAAGATATTGAAGTATTATTTGAAAAGAACTATCGTGATCATCCATTAGCCCTTTGGAATATTAGTCAAGAATGGGCTACAATAGAACTAATTGACAATACTAAAATAATCAGAGTAAAACCCATGAGATATAATCATGTTGACATTGAAGAATTCAGGACCCAATTACAGGAATTAGAAACATAACAATTAATACAAAAATAAAAAAGCCCTCATTCTAGTCCAACATTCATGGTAAGAAACCACGCAAAAATTAAAAGAGGAAAAGCTAAAATGGTAGTAAATTACAAACAACTAAATCAACATACCAAGTTTGATGGATATTTTCTGCCACACAAAGAGACTTTAATAAATATGACAAGAGGAAAAAACATTTATTCGAAATTTGATTGCAAATCAGGGTTCTATCAAATAAGACTAGTTGAAAAAAGTATACCATTAACAACATTCAATACTCCACAAGGACATTATGATTGGACAGTAATGCCTTTTGATTTAAAAAATGCTCCACAAATATACCAAAGAAGAATGGATAAGTTATTCAAACCTTATAATTTCTTTTGTCTAGTATATGTAGATGATATTCTTATAGCCAGTAAAAGTGAAGAAGAACATTACAAACATCTGCAAATATTTTCCCTTCTTTGTCAAAAGGAAGGAATAGTATTATCTAAGAAGAAGACAAAAATCTGTAAATCTAAAATAGAATTCTTAGGATTAAAATTAGACTCAAGCGGAATAGAATTGCAGGAACATATTGTAGAGAAAATTGTTATGTTTCCAGACAAAATAGAAGACAAAAAACAACTACAAAGATTTTTAGGATGTCTAAATTGTGCATAACAATTTATCGAAAATTTGGCAAAATTAAGAAATCCCTTGCAAAAACTATTAAAGAAAAATGCTATCTTCCTTATGACAGAAGAACTTATAAATCATGTCAGATTTATAAAAGAAAAATGCAAAAATCTACCAAGATTAGACCTCCCTTTAGAAGGAGACGACTTAATAATAGAAACTGACGCCTTTGAAGAATTTTGGGGAGCAGTCTTAAAGAAAAAAGATGAAAAAAAAGAAAAAAATATGTAGATATACATCTGGAACGTTTATCGACACAGAGAAAAGGTATCACTCAAATGAGAAGGAATTACTAGAATTAAAAAAGGGAATTAAGAAGTTCTCTTATTTCTTGTTACCTAAAAAATTCTTAGCATGAGTAGATAATACCCAAGTAAAAGCTTTCATTAAAAATAATCTACCATCTACACCAGAATATAAACGACTAAGCAGATGACAAACATTTTTTGCAGAATATATTTTTGACAGAGAAGTTATTAAAGGAGAAACTAACTTTCTTGCAGATTTTTTATCAAGAGAATACAAGGGAGCAAGTTGAAAAGAAACTTGCAGAATTAGAAGCTCGATTACAACGTAATTGTAATATGTTACAAGACAATTATGTAGAATTAATTGAAATGATTTAAAAATAGGATAAAATTATTGACAATATAGAAGAAAGCAAACAAGATATTGCAGGAATAATTGCAGATCTAAATTGCTTCAGGAGAGAAATACAACAAAAAGGATCAGAAACAACACGGATGGATAAAGCAACAGGCAAAAGGCCTATTGATATATCCCTCCAAAATTCTGATTCAATCAGTGGCCAAAAAACTACTGAAAATACAAGCGTAACAGCAAGAGTAAGCATCTTTAAAACTGCCAAGACCAACTTTACAGCTGAAAATATTATATCTTTAGAGAAAGATGATAGCCAAATGGCAAGAAGCAGTTTTCAAACTACAATTTTCTCAGAAAACAGTTCCCGCCTAATAGCGGAGAATACGATCTCTTCAGAGAAAGAATCACACAATAAAGTGGATAATATAAAACTGATTCCTGAAAGAATATTTAAATTCAGGGTATCTCAGAGTGAGCAGGATTATAACCTGCAATTGAACCTCACAGAGTTCTTAACAAAAAATGAAAATGAATACAGATCTCTATTAGAGATTGTTTACAATATCAAAACAATAGAGACTTGTGTTCCAGATCAAATGAGAATTTATCCCAGAATCAATTTTGACAAAGGAGCTGGTCCAAGAATTATTAAAGACTATTTCAGAATTGAAGCAGCAAATTTAATATATTTGAGCCATGACCTCGGAGAAATTCAAGGGCTGCCCCAAGAAATTATCAAAGCAGTCAGAGAATTTAAAAGCAATAACCCACTAGTAAAACCTACTAATGAAATTTATATCAAGATTTTCTCAGCATCTGAAGATTGGGAAAAATTAAAGAAGTTTAATCCAGTACATTGCATCCAAATCGGGGTATCTTCCCCAAAGTACGTCAAGGAAATAGAAGCAAGTTACTGAAAAGAATTTGAAGGAAACAAAGTCAACAAAGAATTTGTTGAAACCAGAAGAGCTCTGGGACTAAAAGTTCTTTGCCAAGTATTAGAAAAATTAATCAACAAAAACCGAAGCTGGATACAGAAAGCCTTGGACAATATAATTATTCTTTCTAATACAAGAAGAACTAACATATTAATAAAAATCGATCTAGAAAGGTTTCTAAAAAGGATAGAAACTGGACAAATAAAGTCAAGCTGCAGATGCCAAAAAGTGTTGTGCCAACTCAGAAAGCACGAAGGAAGGATATGTCCCGCGTGCCAAGACAAGATGGAAAGAGACAACCACAGCAACACTAGCCACTAAAGATGAAAAAGACATCAGCAATGACGAACAAAAGCAATAATACATTAGATACGTCATCAATGACAAAAGAAAGCATCAGAAAAAAGAAGCATTCTCGAACGCACAAGTGTTCGTCAAAGAAAGACATCAAAAAGAAGATTATTCTCCACCGGACAAGTGTGCGACAAACATGTAAAGAGAAAAGAATGTAAACATCGATGTAACCAAGGGAGCATCTATATAAGCTCTCGAGGACTAGTAGGGAGGGACATTCAGAGTCGGAGAGAGTTCTGATAGAATATGTGTATACTCTAAGTCTTCCGTTCAATAAAAGAACATCGTATCTATTTCCCAATTCCATTCCAGATTCTATCTCAGTTCTTGATATGATTCTTGCAATCTAATTCCCATGGCGTAAGAAATAAACTTTAGCCTGGAGATAATAATTCTTGTACTATCATAGAGAAGGAAGATCTGTGTGCAACCTGTTACACCCCTAGTTCATTTTATCTTCACCGATCGAGAGTCATCTCTCCCTTATTCTATCCCGGAGGTCGTCGTCCAAAAAGTTCGATCAAGCAAAGAGTGCATAAGGACGAAGGGACATGAAGGCTATAGGATGATGAGGAGTTTGAGATCCAGAACGTCCAGGTCTAAGGATTACTTCTCTTAGAAATTGTTAAGAGAAGATCGACTAACGTTGAAGATAGAAGGAAGCAAGGTGGGAAACGCAGGTATACAAACTATCTTGCTTTTTATGGTACTCCGAGTATCATTATCTTCTTGCTAGAGGCTAGTTTCTTATGCTATGAACTTGATTATGCGAAGAACTTTTATTCGTCTAAAATTTGAACTAAAAAGAAGATACTAAGAACCTTGTTTAAAATAAGTAATAATCATAGACAAAATGTTAAAGCCGAAAAATCATACAACACCAATAAGGGCAGTTCAAGTGTGTTTTTGAAGCATGATAACAGAATCAAAATTTTTTGCCAACGAAAAGTGGTATATATATATATATATATATGGAACATGTATCTCATGTAACAGGTTTGATGACAGGAACGTTTGAGAACAATGATGTATATATATATAAATAAATATTTATATATATAAATAAAGAATATATATATAAATATATAAATAAATAAATAAATAAATAAATAAATATATATATATATATATATGGAACAAGTATCTCATGTAACAGGTTTGATGACAGGAATGTTTGAGAACTATGATGTAAGCACCTTGTGATATATGATATGAGTTACATGTGTCTTGTTAAGAACTTATATATGAAAGATTTCAGCTCATGGTGGTCATATCAAATCAGTTTTAATTTCTTGTGGTTTTTGGTAATCCACTTGCTTAGTTATAATTAAACATTTGGTTTTGAGTAATATCGCTTTGTATAGCATGGGGTGTCACATAGCTTGTCTCCTGAATGTCCCCATTGATGCTTATCCATGTGCAACTGGGATTTCCTCCCACTCTTTTTCTTAAGGTTTCTATAATTATTTAATATTTGTCTTTGATTAATCTTCTCAATCGGAGTTCTCAATTTTTTGAAATTCTCTATCCTTGTATCCCAATATGTGACTGGGTGGAATCTTTGTGGTCCTTGAAACCTAGGATGATTCCCTTAGTCACATAGGGAACCCAAATTTATCCAGTGAATTTTTGTCTCACCTTCCTTGTAACCTCATGAAAATTAAGCAATCATGTTGTTGATATCATGTCAGATTTCCTTTGGTAGCTTGAATATTCTCATGAAGAATGTTGGTATATTGGGTTACCAATTTCATAAGCACCTCGTTCCCAAGCCTAGGAATATGCCTTTCCTTCTTTCCAAATAATTTTTTTCCCATTCCATCATTGACCTAACCATGGTCATAGGTAGGACCAAGTATTTCTCATGCATGTTCCCAGCAAGGAAACACATGAATCAAGCTTTGAAATACCTTCAAAATGTCTCCAAAAAGCCAATTAATGGCTCACGACTGTCTCTCTAGCAATGTCTAAATTGATATAGGTCAAATAGGGTAGGAAGAAAAGTAACATAGGTAAAACAATGCCTTCCTATAATGGTTTTATAGAAACCATGGTGATAGAAGTAAGAAGATAGATGAATATCAAAGAAAATATGAGAAATGAAGGAGACCTTATATGAAATCTCGCAAATCTATCTTTGAAATATGAGACTTTTATTAAATCTTCCATAACCAAGCCATATATTAAACAACAAGCACAAGCATGAGAATCTGCCCTTGGGGAGGCTCTCCTCTTCATCAGTACCATCTCACCATCTCACAAAGATGCAAACTGCTCTTTGAATGATGGCTTCATCTACTTATAGATCATTGTTGAAAAATGGCCCACAATCAGTGTCCAAAAGTAGTTGCACTAGCCAATATCATATGTGGTAAATCCGCTCAAATTTTTAGGAATCAACCACAAAAACCCAAGCCAACAACATATACCTCACTTACTATCTTCAAGTATGAAACCCTCATCAATTTAGTCCAACTTACGAAAAATTTGGTAGGATTCCCCACTCAACTAAGCAATCAAAATGTCTCACACCACCCGCATGAACTTCAGTTACCACCATCATGAATCTAAACCACATTTTGGATGCAGTGAAATTCAATTCACAAACCCTACCAGCCTAAACATCATCCTAAACTCAAGCATTCCTCTACCCTGAAGTAAACCTTGATTGAACACCAATATTATCAGATTCATGCTAAAAATCCTAGAAAACCAAACTAGTTAGGGTGAACACAAACACGTTTTGACCCAAACTCAAACACAATAAAGGTTAAAAACCTTAATTCAAAGAAGAACCAAAATACGATGACTATATATATGCATTAGACTATAAAATTGATGTCACATCTATACGACAAAGTAGAGAAAGCATTTACAACATGTAATTGTGTAATTAGGGTTATCTCATAATTCCTAAACTAGATTAGGTTCTAAAAAATCAATGAATTCATGTGTAAATAGATAGTTTAGAGTTGCTCTAGGATAGGGTCTCACAACCCTTCCATCCTAATAGGATTTGCCCATAAATTTCTGAAACAACGTCTAGTACTTCCTACACATATCTTCTTTTCACTCCCCCTTGGCTTCCTCAATGCTACAATGATTCTACAATACCTTCAAATGGACATTATCTCTCTTCCTAATCGTTTTGCACTAGTTTTGTTACAATCATAACTAATCACTCAATATATAAGATAACCTATTCAAATTGGAAGCTTATGGGATATATAATTTGATCAGTACCCTGGTGACACTTTATCGATATTAAAACTTGTAAACGTCATGCATTCTATTCAACTTTAGTGGTGAAACAAATTTGTGGTCCACTTCTTCAATGTGATATGTAGCACGGTAAGGCCCTTCCATCTGAATATCAAACAACCTTGCTTATGTGACACTTTTGGAAAAACTTGGCCTCCACCCTAGAATTGTAGCGACGTTCTTTGTTAATCAATATATGACTTATGTGTTCCTACACTATCTTTGACTAATTCTTAATGAACTTGTATCTTTTCTATCACCTACATCACCAACTCAATACTCAACAACTAATATTTTGCTTCCCCATGCTAGCAAAGATACAATCTACAAGTCACACATACCAAGATTTGTATGGTACCATACTATACTCTAATTGTGACACCCGTTGTCACACAAAATGAGATTACTCAAAACAAAACCGTAGAAGAGATATTATAAAACTTATTAGCATAAACCACTAAGAACTAAAACCGCCATTTTTTTTAAAACCACAAGCAGCTAGAAATTTTGCAAATAAGTCCTTTCATTCCTCAAAGCATACTCAAGGCATGTCATCAACCTATTATCAAAGTTACTGTTCCAAAAGCACATATACATTTGTCCACCAAAACTATTCATCACATGTATACAAACAACCCACACAAGAAAAGCACGATCACACAAAGACCCGAGTGTATAGGGACGACTCCATGACTCTACAAGCAAAAGTCATCCAGTAGCATGACCAACCTCGTCAGCTACTGACCCTCCTACTGCTCCTCAACCTCCATTGCACGAACTCTACTCCTTCGTAAACGACCAACTAAACAGGATGTAAGAAACCCACGTGGTGAGATTCCAAATCTCAATGGGAGATATAACTCACCAGCAACTCTATTATCATCACACATAGATAAAATAACATACTGAGAAGGTTGAGCAAGATTAACTAAAATGCATATATCTCAATGATAAATCAATTAGATCAACATATGCACTTGACATCAATTAATAGAATATTTATCAATTTAAGAAGGAATATGAAGAATACACATCACTGTTAATAACTAAACAGTAAAAATCAAAGCAAGGACTCAAACAATGTGTCTGTGTTTGATATGAAACAATTAGACTACACAGTTGTTTACATATTCATTATGCCCTGTGGATTTGAGTCGTACCACCCAAATCCAACTGACCACTACATGTATATAGTTGAAATCAGTGCCATACAAAGTCTAATAGAAGAGCTAGAATCCATGACCTCACCTTCCTCAGTTGTATAAGGGAACACACTATAGAGACATATTGGTCAACTACACTTATGACATATATTCAATCTCACGGATTGGCTCATGCATGGCCATCCACATATATTAATGCATGTCTAGCCCACCTTGGTATAGGTACAACACAAGAAGAACAGGCTCATGCATGGCCGTTCTAAGAAGGAGTGGCTCATGCAAGGCCATCCATATAATAATGAGATTGACTCACACATGGTCATCTCCACCTGATCTAGGGTTAATGGTACAAGGAATTTACTAAACTTGTACCTTGCATATTAAAAAATGTGTGCTCCGAGTTAAACTCGTTTCACCATCCAACTATTGTTGACATTGAATGGGTCTATGACACAGGGCAAACTACACTATTAGATTCAAATTGATTAATTAGACCAATTAAGATGACTTGTAGCATCAATCAAGTCATAATGTACAAACTAGAAACAAATTCTACAAAATTAGGGTTTGAGGTAATACTAAAACATACTGAAACATATATAAGGACCACATCATAACTTTATGCCAGTTATTCATCACATGTCTATCACAAGGACTAATGTCCATCACCAAGACCAATGTCCATCACCAAGACTACATATATTATGGTATCAACCCCTCATCTCATCCTTGAGATAAATTGTCACTTTCACATAAGGTAAGTATCCATCACCAGGTCATAAGAACATTAAATCTTCTCTTAGGGCTATCATAACACACTTGCATCTCAAGTCTTATTCCAACATATAATAAACATCGTAGATCATACCTGGATATGCATAACATTGTTTACCTGCATGGTTAGAAACATATAACAAGAGAAGCAATGCACCATTGATACTATCAACTTGTAGAATCCATGTCTTACAAATCACATCAAATATTTTAGGGTTAGGGTTTCCTCTTTTAGTTGATTAGGGTTTGAAAGGTTGGATGAAAAACCATCTTTAGATCATCACTTCCTTCATTGTTATGAAGTATATTTAGAAGATGAGGAAACATATTTCTATCAATATTATGAAACATGTAAAGAGATAGTTAGCTTTCAACATCATACACATGATTACACCATAGGGTATCACATCACACCATGTGACCCTAGCATCAACAAGATGCATCACTACACATCGCATAGGGTATCAGTTAGGGTTAGGGTATCAGTTAGGGTTAGGGTATCATTAACCCTAGGTATCAGGCAACCAACCTAAGTAGGGTATCGACCTACGAAATTCAAGGTGAGTGTTGGTTTATCATCACCTTGTATTGGGCACCAAAAATGATATCAATTAGAGGTACATAAGAGAGTGTATCAGCCATACTATCTCTCAAAGGGTATCAACCTATATATCTCTTTAGATATCGACCACCTTCACCATCATGGGATATCGTCCATACCAACAACTAGTGTATCAGCCTCAAAGAACACCAAGGAAATTGACCACATTCACCATAATGGGATATTATAAAAAGCATTAAGGGAAGGTACTCCTCACTTCTACTTTAGATGTATCAGGCTACGGTGTATCAGATTACATGTGTTTTAGATTAGGGTTATCCATGTCGACTTCCATACTCAACTAAAAGCCTCATGATCCAACACTCTTCCTCACTAGTCATCACTAGGTTATAACAAGCCACATCATGATAGGTATATTGGCTCAGAAAAAAGCATATTAGATTAGTATGTTGGTTTACATAACTTATAAGTTTAGTCATCTTCTACCTCAAGATGATGTTACTAACAAGGCAAAGGAAAAAGGGGTGCAACTCATGGAAGAAACATCACAAAGTTCTATTCTCAAAACAAAACACAAGGCTACCAAATAAAGCTACTAACAAGAAAAAAATAATGAGCTAAGAACAACTAGCAAGGTAACAAGTAGAAAGGTGATAATCACAAAGTAGGTTTAGAGTTATATAACCTGCCTCAAGAACAACCACCAAGATCTAAGCTCCAAGGTCATGCTCCAAGCTCACGAACTCAAGGTTGTGGAAGATCCTCCAAGCAAAACACCTCCAAGAGATAAGATAGGACCTGGTTAAGAAAGCAAAAGAAAGTAAAGAAGATACCAAGGTCCATGACAGAGAAGAAGAAAGAAATAGAGAAAGAAAGCTAGGAAACCATGGCTTACCAAGGAAGAATATGAAAGTGGGCACTACAAGATCTTGGCTCACCCATCAAGATCCAAGGGAGAGTGATCTTTAATCTCAATGTTGGCCACCAAGAAAATAAAGAAAGGATCACTAAAAGGGTTCTCTTGCATGGGAAGAAAGGGGTATATATACATTGTTGATGAGAGAGAGAGAGCAAGGGGAAGGTGTTACCACCTTAGAACTGTAGAAGACACATGTCCAAGAAGAAAGGCCACATGTAACACCATGCAACAAGGTGATAGGATCTATTTCTCACTCACTTGGTCACTAAGGAATGTCAACGTCTATGGACTCATCCATCCCCTTTACAAACTGATAGGGATGAAACCCTAGGTCAGAAACCGATATGCCACATCTCTAGAGTCACCACAAAATGATATGGTGATCCTCAAGGTACCACCAAACCAATAGGATGCCCCTCAAGACACCCTCAACCGATATCAAGCCTCCACAAGGAAATTAAAAATCGATACTAGGTCTCCTCAAGTCTCTCAAGCCCGAGACAACACTCTTATGAGCAAAGAACACCTAAAACATGTACCCAAAACATCACCAAGGATGTCACCACTCAACTGAGGCCAAAACAAGGTGCCCAACACTTCCTCTCTCCTCTAGATGATGCCAAGAGAGAGAACAAACACTCTAGAGGTGGAAAACTTGCACATCAACCCCTATTCTTAGTGGATTGTGTGTTGCACCAAAACCTCTCCACAAAACACTAGCATCAAGAAACAAGCTCAAACAAGGAACACAAACCTCCAACATTCCCTAATTACATCTTAGATTATTAGATCAAGGATTTAAGCAACACACTTAAGCAAAACAAATAGGGTTAGCCCAAAATGTGGGTCATGGTCCTTACAAGACATAAACCCCTAATAGGGATTTCTCCCCCAAAATCCTAAGAGAAAAGAGCAGGGTAATTCCTCCTCATCTTCTCTTCAAGGTCCCACATGGCTTCCTCAACATCACAGCGAAGAAACTTGCTCCAGTTTATGTTGATGAGATAGTGCATTTACATGGTGTTCCAGCTACTATCGTATCTAATAGAGGTCCTTCGTTTACAAGTCTCTTTTGGGAGAGACTGCACACAAGTTTGGGTACGCAGTTGAAGTTCAACACTACTTTCCACCAGCAGATAGATTGTCAGTGTGAAAGGACCATTCAAATCTTGGAAGATCTGTTTAGGGCTTGTTTTCTTCAGTTTATAGGAAGTTGGTATATACACCTTAGTCTGTTAGAGTTTTCCTACAATAACAACTATCAGAGAAATATTGACACAACACCATATGAGGCATTGTATGGGAGATGTTGTAGGTCTCTGTTGTATTGGTATTAGACATGGGAGTATCAACTTCTGGGTCCTCAGCTTATGTAGCAGACGATAGAGAAGATCAAAGTGATACAACAATAGTTAAAAGCAGCATGGGAAAGACAAAATTTGTATGTAGACAATCATTATAGACCCTTGGAGTTCCAAGTGGGAGACAAAGTAAATCTGAAGGTCTCTCCCTGGAAAGGTGTTTTGAGGATTAGAAAGAAGGGTAAGTTGGTTCCCAGGTTTAAGGGACCTTACCTAGTTGTGGAAAGAGTTTAGAAGATGGCCTACAAGTTGGAGTTTCCACTTGAGTTGCACAGATTGCATCCAGTGTTCCATGTCAGTATACTAAAGAAGTGCCATCAGGATATATAGTCAGTGTTACAGCCAGTAGAAGTGGAGGTTGAGGAGGATCTGACCTATGTGGAGGGTCCAGTGTTGATCCTTTATCAGAGGGTTAAGAAGTTGAAGAGGAAGGACCTTGTTCTTGTGAAGGTTCTTTGGCATCATAATGTTTGTCTTCACGGGAAGGAAATGCACTGACTTGGTCAACTGATCAACAATCACCAGAATGGAATCATAACCTTTTCTTTTCCTGGGTAGACCAACCACAAAGTCCATATTCACATGATCCCATTTTCACTAAGGTATAGGAAACGGTTGCAACGTTCCTTTAGGCTTCTGATTCTTAGATTTGACTTGCTAACACACAACACATATTGCAACGAACACAACTACATCTTCTTCAAGCTGGACCACCAATACATGTCCTTCAGGTTGTGATACATCTTGGTACTACCTGGGTGCAGAGGATGCATAGATGAATGAACTTATTCCAGCACCATCCTCCTCACATCATCAACATCAGGAACCACTATCCTATCATGGTAACAGACTGTCCCATCATTCGACTCATGGAAGTCATCATGCTTCTCACTGCCAAACTCTGATCTGATCTAGTGTATCACGATATCCATCTTTTGTGCCTCTCTGTTCTATTATCTTAGCCTAGGCTTCACTTGTAATTGGTCCAACAAACCGGCTGTGAGAAACCGATACACTAAATGAGATTACTCAAAACATAAAGCACAACTGATCACTAATTAATCACATACCCAAAAATATGGGTAAATTAAAACTGATTTCAACATCAACAATTGCTTAGAAATATTTGCATAAGAACCCAACATCTTTCTTTTATGCATACTATGCCACAAATTTAATACAAATTGTTCTATCACCTTAGCCACAACATATATACACAAGAGAATAATATTCATATATGCCACACAAACAAGCATTAATATGCTAACAAAGTTCAATTTGTTTGAAACACCATATACAAACTTTTTACGCCCAAACTGAGAGTACAGGGACGACTCCAAGACACACTAAATATCTAATCAAAATTTGCAAGGATTCATTACTATAGCTCCTCTTTGCTACCACATGTTTGTTTTTGTCACTTATGATTACCTAAAAAAATGTGGTGAACCACAAGGGTGAGACCCATGTCCCAGCAATAGATATAACCTCCAACAACACTTATTGATTACAAAATTTTAAATAGTAGATAACTAAGTAGTTGGAGTATTTAATAATCAATTGAACATATTGAACAATTCAAGTATACTAAACAGATTAAGCAAATCATCTTAGCAACAAGTATGATCATGAATGCATATATAGATTACAAATGAATCCATTTCTCTGGATAGATATCTACTCAAATATCATCAAATTGAATATAATAACAATCATTATCATTAATCTGGCTATCATGATATTCCTTGCTGACAACACAAGCAATCTAGTAGCATAAGTATCCCATACATCATGAATATGTCTAGTAACATAACATGGCTATCAATATTTGCATCTCAAATAAAGGGAACAAATCTATATCATAAGTAGAACTAACATCATAGAATAATTAATTGCATAGGCATGATTAGAAGTTTAAGCATCTATAATTACATAGACACGGCTAGACATATTAAAGCTAGCAGCATCATCTTAACCATCAGTGTTAGTATATTTGACAACATAAGCATGTTTACAACATGAGCATAACTACAACATAAGCATATCTATTATCTCTTATTGTACTAAACATGATCTCAATGAAAAGAAAGCAAACAAGGGTTATCATCCAATATGAAGTGTTGTGTATAACCCTAAATAGATATGCTACACGACTGTCTTACATCTTTTATTATGCCCTTAGGAATTTGAGGATACCACTCAAAATCTAACTGACCATTGCTAAGTCAAAATTAATGCCATATAAGATCTAGGAAGAGTCGGACTCCTAAGATTTTCTATGCCCCCGGTCAGTACGGGTTTGCCATAGTGAAACATAAGGTCAAGCTACTAACAGCCAAGTCTGTCCTTGGTACACGTCACGACACTAGTGAAAGGAGGTGGGTACGCATACCCTACCATCCAAGGTACAACTGTAGTTGTTATCCAATCTTGTCACATATATAATCACTAAAACACGACCGCAGCCATTCTCAATCACATCAGATGTATGAGACATGACCATAGCCATCCTCCACAACCTACATTGTGGATGACAAGGATATTTCCTCAACTTGCCACCCCCACATACTCAATACTATGCGCTCTGAGTTTCCCTTAGGAATATTCATTTCACCATCTGGCAAGTTATGACACTCAAATGGATCTATGGCACATGGCACTACATGATTAGAGTTTCACTTGATTAATTATGCCAATTGGGTGAATTAAGGCTGCATCAAACAAGTGGACATACAAACCCTAATTCACTTCTAACAAGCATATAAATATCACAACTTCAAAAGACATAAAACATGTGAAGCATAATTTCTCATCTCATCATCACATGGTACTATTACCTTGCCATTCATGAGGCTACACTAGTCATCATACTATTACAACATATAAATCATTTTCACAATATCATAGGGTATCAACCCTTATCAACATAAGAGTATTACACCTCATTCAGGGATCAAACATGCTGAAAGGTCATCAAGACCATCATACTATTCCCTGCAAGATCATCATTATCATTCCATGCCTTATAGCAAGACTCAACAACATCACTTACATATAATACACCAGATCAGCATAATATTGCATTAATGAGCTAGGATATATTCATAAACAATCATAGCAGGGTTATATTAACATTAAGAACATTCCTTTATTACATCAACATGTAAGGAATGTAGATATGATTAACCCTCATCATATTCATAATGCACATGTTTAGCATAAGAAAGTATCAACCATGTGGCTATGATAACCACCAATTAACATATTAAGGTTATGATCATATTAAGGAGGTTATTTCACCATCATTCAATCATATAAGAAAGTTAAACATGAATACTCATTTTTATCTATTTTCATTAGAGTAAGGTTCAACAAGATAAATTATATTAATATTACTAATTAGCACTTATACCCAAATCCTAACTCACAGCATCCCCATTGGATCATTAATACATAAGGTGAAGCATCACCATCACATTCCATACTATTCTCAATTATGAACCCACACATAATAAAGGTGTATCCATCGGGTTATAGCATACTAGGGTTTCATAAACAATAAGAGAGTACTCCATGATTGTATTAATCATTCAAGGACTATTCATACCCAATTACCCTCATTTAGTTATATAAAAGATATGTATAACAAGCTATACCTCATTAGCATTATATATAAACAAAATTTTGTTGTCATCCCTTCTATTCATATGAGTTACTAGTTAAGACTACCTTATTAAGGGTAACCCTCCATTTGTTCCATCATCATTCAACCCATATCACTATACCACTATGTCACCCAGAACCATTAGATGTTTAAAAGGTAAGACCATTGGTTGTTTACATAAGTAAACAAATTGAATGAATCATCTATGATGTTATTGATTTGTGATCTATAAAAGTCACCATTTAACCCTAGACATCCTTTGGTTAACAACAATAAGGGTTATGTTGAGAGTAGGGTAAAACCCAAAACCAACTGTTCATTTAAAACAAGGCATCCATTGTCAACAAGTAAGCTCCTTAAGTTGATTATATAAAGGAAACCATCTAAATCACATTATTGTGACCAACATATTACAATAGCCATCATTCCACTTTATTGGAGGAATAAACATTAGATTTTGGCCATTGGGTAAGGTTCATATGTTAAAACCATCAATTACAGTATAGGTCTAACGATTGCATCAAGTGACCCAAGAAACCATTGGTCTAAGGCTTAATTGAAGCTAAAACTATATGATTAACTCACCATAGGTTTTAGAGACCTGATCCACCATCATTAGTGACCATTAAGTCATCATATGTTGTTAGATCATCACTATATTCATTAATCAACATCAAATATTAAGCTAATGTCATCATTGATTGATAACATCAGTAGGGTACTTAATGGTTGATCATTAAAATTCTATTTGATCCAAAACCTGACCTAAGGGGTGACCATAGGTTGTCACCATCATCTGACACCTTTGATCTCTACCATAAGTTGTCATGAATACAACACCATAGGGTTGTTGCAATGGTACCATCATTGGGTCATGGGTTTATAGAAGAAATTTGCTTAAACCCCTAAAATTAACCATTGGTTGATAGGCGCTTAGCACCATAGGTTGTCAAACCAACCTAATCCAAGTAATATTATACCTTAGGAATAACTTACACATGATCAAAAGTTCATCTAGAACTGAAATTAGAATAGGGAACATTATAAAAATCAAAATCCAAGTCAAGCATAGCTTTTTAGTGCATGGATCATCCTTTTCAAGCAAGAACATGAGCTAGCAAGCTTATGGTAAGAAATAAATGTGGAGAAAATTATAAAACATTCCTATAATTAGAATATAAACTTCCAAAAATAAGAAAACATGAGCAGGTAGGGTAGGAAATCCTAGCATAAGCTGTGAACTTGTCCATCTAGCACCTTTCTTCATCAAATGAGCAAACCCTATGCATAAGGAGCAAGAGAGGTAGGGTTTTAGAGCTTTAGAGCAATTTATACCATGGAACAGTACAGTTCCGACATGGATAAAGGTAGGAGGAAGGATAACAAAGAAATAAATGGAGGGAAGAAGGGGATTCTTACTCTTTTAGGTCAAGATCACTAGAAGGAAGCTTTTCAAACCCTAAAAGAAAGTCAATTGCAACCCTAGATTCTTTTACCAAGAAGATCCCCTCTTTCTTCTTCCTGGGATAGGAAATTCATAGAAGAATAGAGGGAGGACGAGGTTCATAGAAGGTGGGAAGTGGTGGAGAGAAAATGTCTCATTTTGGTGCTTAGGAATAAGTATATGAAACTTTATGATAAAGAAAAAGAAAAAGTTGAAGTTCTAGTATCTTTCCAAATGTCCATGGCCTTAAACTATTAAGAATATACAAGAACACACACAAGAAGCTCCCTCCACCATCCATAGAGACATGCTTATCCCTAGTTTCTCTAATTTTCATGGAAAACAAATAATTCATTAGTTGATAGCTACTAAAGATAGCTCATCCATGAAGGGGTAAACCCTAAAATATCCTTGAGGAAAAACACCTTCAAGACAAGGTTTAAATAGGTTCCCCATGGATAAAAAAGCTCAATAATGATGAGATAATATACAAGGAGCATAATGAAAGTGATAAATTGCAAATAAAACCTCTCAATTGGGTAAATTGCATAAAAGTCCAAAATGTGCATCAAATTGCATAACTTGCTCAAACAATGTCCAAATTATAATAAATTTGAAACTTAAGCTTGTATTATGATTTAAAAGAATATCACAAGGTTATATTAGGGTTATAAGAATTCAATTATGATAATTAAGCTTATTCAACTCATTAAGCAAGTTTCGGGGCTTTACACTGGCTAACAAAGAGACTTTGAATTTGACATTCATCTGACACAAGGAGGCCAACATGTCTCTCTTGTGGAACATTAAAGAACCCAACTGACCTCTATCCATAGATGAATACTTCCTTCTCATAGCATCTGCCACAACATCCTCCTTTCCCAGGTGACAATCAATCATGCAGTTGTAGTCTTTAATCAGCTCCATCCAACATTGCTGCCTCATGTTCAACTCCGGTTGTGAGAAGATGTATTTTAGATTCATGTGATCCATGAAGATCTGACACTTCTCTCCATACATATAGTGTCACCAAATCTTCAGGGCATGAACCACTATAGCTAACTCCAGATCATGGTGGATAATTCTCCACGAGTTTCTTAAGTTGTTGGGAAGCAAAAGAAATCACTTGCTTGTCTTGCATCAACACACAACCCAGACCACTTTTGGATGCATAACAAAAGACTATGTATCCTTTTCCCTGCTCAAGAAGGACTAAAACTAGTGCACTTGTCAATTTTGCATTCAGCAGCTGAAGAGCACATTAACATCTATCATCCCAGACAAATAACACATCCTTTCATGTCAATCTTGTTAGGGGTAAGGTGACAACACTGAAATCCTTGACAAACCTCTGGCAGTAGCCTGCCAAACTTAGGAAACTATTCACTTCTTTCAGCATCTTTGGCTGCTCCCATTCTATCATAGACTCTATCTTCTTAGGGTCCACACATACTCCTTCTACAGATATAACGTGCTTCAAGAAAGCTACCTCCCTCAACTAGAACTCACACTTGCTGAACTTAGTATAGAGTTGGTGTTGTCTCAACACTGTTAATTCCTGACATAGATGTTTTTCATGTTGTTGATTGTTCTGACTATATATCAAAATGTCATCTATCAAGAAAACCACAAACTGATCAAGGAATGGTCAGAACACCATGTTCATCAAATCCATGAATATTGTTGGTGCATTGGTCAGCCCAAAGGGCATAACCACGAACTCATAGTGACCATACATCATCCTAAAAGATAAATTTGGTATGTCATCCTACTTGATCTTTAACTGATGATAGCTTCACCGTAGATCTATCTTCGAGAACACCGTCATGCTACGCAACTGATCAAACAAGTCATCTATCATCGATAAGGGATTCTTACTATTTATCATGACCTTGTTTAGCTGTCTATAATCTATGCACAACCTCATAGACCCATCCTTCTTCTTTACAAACAACATTGGGGCACCCCACGATCATGTACTCAGCCATATGAAACCTTTGTCAAGCAGTTCTTGCAACTGTTTATTCAATTTTTCCATCTCTATCGGTGCCATCTTATACAGTGTCTGAGCTATCAACTGCATCCCAAGAACCAAATTGATCTCAAAATCAATCTCCTAGGGTGGGGGAACACCAGGAAAATCTTCATGGAACATATCTTCAAACTCCCTAACCAACAACGCTTCCTAAATACTAGGACTCCTCACCTCAGTATCCAACACGTGTGCCAAAAACACTTCACAACCTTGTCTTAGAAGCTTCCCCACCACCATGGTTGAAATAAGACACGTCAGAAGAATCTTTCTATCTCCTCAGAAGGTCCACATCTCTCTACTGTCCACAAGAATTGCTTGCTTGGAACCACAATCCAAGACTACTCTTTACTTCTCCAAGTTATCCATTCCAAGGAACACATCGAATCCATGCATGTAAAGTGATATGAGATCCACTTGAATGTTGTTTCTTAGAAAAGAGAGAACTTAGGAAGGACACAAATTATGTAACACTACAAAACTGACCAATGAGGTTTCTAGCAACAAGATACTCTTCCTATGACTAACTGGCAAAGAGAAACTACTAAGCACATCACATGCGACAAAAGAGTGCATAGAACTCGGGTCAACCAAAATAGATATAAAGAAAGAAGAAGACAAATCAGAATGAAATGAATCCATCTAACTTGTCACCACTTGCCAGTTGACCACCGCCTTTGGCTGACTCATGGTATAGAATCTAGTTGTTTCCTGTTGTCGCCCTCGTCCTCTACTTCCCTGAGGAGATGATCTAGCTTGTGACGCTTGGCCAATTCCTATTCCTCCTATGTTGCTATTGCTCTACTATCTTTGTGAGTCATAATGGCTCTACCTCAACTATTGAGTCACTTCATCACCTCTCATAGGGTAGAACGCCTGGGTATGTTCAACTTGCCCACACTTGTTGTAAGGCCCTTAAACTTCCTTAATGAGTTGAATAAATATAATTATCATAATTTAATTCTTATAACCCTAATATAACATTTTTATATGCTTTGAAATCAAAAGATAAGCTTAAGTTTGAAATTTGGTCCAATTTGGACACTGTTTGAGCAAGTTATGCAATTTTATACACATTTTGGACTTTTTGCAATTTACCCATTTGAGAGGTTTTCTTTGTAACTTATCGCTTGGATTATGTTCCTCGGATAATCTCTCATCATGCTTGAGATTTTTGAGCCATGGGGCACCTATTTAATACTTGGTTTGAAGGTGCTTTCTCCAAGGGTATTTTAGGGTTTACCCCTTCCATGGATGAGCTACCTTTAGTGGCTATCAACTAATGAATTATTTGTTTTTCTTGGAATTTCAAGAAATGAGGAATCAAAATGTATCTATGGATGGTGGGGGATCTTCTTGTGTGTGTGCTTGTATATTGTTAATAGTTTAAGGCCATACACACTTAGAAAGATACTAGAACTTCCACTTTTTCTTTTTCTTTATCTTAATGTTTCATATACTTATCCCTAAGCACCAAAATGAGCCATTTTCTCTCCACCACTTCCCTCCTTCTATGAACTTCATTCTCTCTCTATTCTTTTGTCAATTTCCTATCCAAGGAAGAAGAAAGAAGGGATCTTCTTGGAAAAAAATCTTGGGTTGGAATTGACTTCCTTTTAGGGTTTGAAAAGCTTCCTTCTAGTGATCTTGACCTAAAAGAGTAAGAATCCCCTTCTTTCCTCCATTAATTCTTTTTTATCATTCCTCCTACCTTTCTCCAGGTCAGAACATTTCCGTTCCATGGTAGAAATTTCTCTAAAGATCTAAAACCCTACCTTTCTTGCTCCTTATGCTTAGGGTTTGCTCTTTTGATGAAGAAAGGTGCTAGATAGACGAATTCACAGCTTATGCTTGGATTTCCTACCCTATCTGCTCATGTTTTCTTATGTTTGGGAATTTACCTTCTAATTATATGCATGTTTTATAACTTTCTCTGTGTTTATTGCTTACCATAAGTTTTATAGCTCATGTTCTTGCTTCAAAATGACGATCCATGCACTAAAAAGCTATGCTTGATTTGGATTTTGATTTTTATAATGTTCCCTATTCCGATTTCAGTTCTAGATGAACCTGTGATCATGTGTATGTTATTCCTAAGGTATAATATGACTTGGATCATGTTTCTTTGACAACCTATGGTGCTAAGAACATATCAACCAATGGTCAATTTTAGGGTTTAAAGCTGATTTCTTCTATAAACCCATGACCCAATGATGGTACCATTGCAACAACCCTATGGTGTAGTCTTCATGAGAAGTGATGGTCAGGATCAAAGGTGTCAAATGATGGTGACAACCTATGTTAGGTTAGGTTTTGGATCAGGTGGAATTTTAATGATCAACCATTAAGTACCCTACTGATGTTATCAATCAACGATGGCATTAGCTTAATATTTGATGCTAATTAATGAATATAGTGTTGATCTAACAACCTATGGTGAATTAATGGTCACTATTTATGGTGGATCTGGTTTCCAAAACCTATGGTGAGTTAGTCATATAGTTGTAGCATCAATTAAGCCTTAGACCAATGGTTTCTTGGGCCACTTGATGTAATGGTCGAACCTATACAGTAATTGATGGTTTTAACATATGAACTTGACCCAATGGTCAATATCTAATGTTTATTCCTCCAAAAAAGTGGAATGATGGCTAATGTAATATGTTGGTCCTAATAATGTGATTTATATGGTTTCCTTTATATGATCAACATAAGGAGCTTACTTGTTGACAATGGATGGCTTGTTTTAAATGAATAGTCGATTGTGGGTTTTACCCTACTCTCAATGGAACTTTTTGAGTTGTTAATCAATGGATGTCTAGGGTTAGATGGTGACTCTTTCTAGAGAATGAATCAAGGACTTCATAGGTTGTTTATCCAAGGTGTTTACTTATGTAAACAACCAATGGTCTTACCGTTTAAACAACCAATGGTTTTGGGTGACATTGTGGTTTAGTGATATGGGTTGAATGACAATGGAACAAATGAAGGGTTACCCTTAATACAATAGTCTAACCTATTCACTCATATGAATAGAAGGGATGATAACCATATTGTGTTTATATGTAATCCTAATGAGGTATAGCTTGTTGATGCAGGGGTTTTGAGTCGCTTTTATAGGCTAGTTTTACACTCATTTTATGCGCTCATTGGTCATATTTGTGGTTAATATCACATGATTCAATTCCTTTAACCTATTATCCTCGCCTGTATCAAATTCGTATTGTTTTACTTTATTTTTTTGCATAGATTATCATTTTTCTTGGATTTTATTTTTGTGTTTTTCTCTCATTTTCAGGCAATTCACAATTCTGGATCTGTCGATACCATTGATGTTATGTCGATAGCATCGACAGAGCTACAGTGATAGAGTCGAAGAGGAAGCAGATAGTTTGATACCATCGACACTTTGTCGATGGCCTTGAAAGTCCAACAGTGAGCCAAATATCGTCCCATCGATACCATCAACGGGAGCGGTCAACAATATCGAGAAAGCCTCATACGGACCCTAGAAATTGAAGCAACCGTCGGTACCCTAAGGTGTCGATGCCATCGACACCCTGTCGATGGTATCGACGCCGTCAAATTAGAGTTTTGTCCATCACAAATTCAATTGGATGACTGCATTCTTTTGGCAGTCGTAAGTGGTACCTATACCTAGAAAAAGATGGCCCAAAGTCATCATTCACGGTGGATTGCATTGCACAAGTCCCGTAGGTGGAGAGAGCAAAGAACAGAGCCGAGAGCTACACCCCAAGAGATTCTAGAGATGCAGACAGAGTTTTTCACTGCCGGAAGGCTGCAGAACGCTCATCCCGCGCCGAGGATCACTCGGTTCTTCTCCGTTCAGGGGTTACACCATCTCCATCCACATTTTGTACATGTTTTCTCATTCCTTCATGCTGTTTTGCATTGAGATGAACATGCAGGGCTTATCCCCTTTGTCTCTAGGACCAGGAGTAGCCCGGACAATCATTGTAGGACTCTTTTTACATATTTTATCATAATTTATCCCTCAAATCCATGGTATGATATCATTTTCTCCATTTCTATCATTGTGCTTGATCACCATAATGGTAATCTAATACCTTTAATTGCTTTTGTTGAAGAATTAATGATTGAAAAGAGGTGCTAATCACATTAACTAATAAATCCTTTAGAAAAGGCGATGTATGGTTAATGGTGGGAACCCAAAGACATGTTTTTCATGCACCTAGTCTAGGTCATAGGTTACTACTGGTGTGGAAGCGACCTAGATTAAGGTAGTGAATTGTATCATGGATGCGAGCAATTTTGGCTATAGGACACTATCCAGAAATGGAGACCAGTTGTGATAATTGTGAAGGAATTAGTACAACGAGAACCCACGGTGAAACCGCAATCCTAGAGATTTCTTTTGAATTGATTAAACCAACCATTTAATTGATTGCTTTGTTTTCTTTTCTTTTACTTTTCTTTTTCAAAACAACTTCCAAACTTTTATAATCGGTTTAGCTGATCATGAGTAGTTAGTAGTTGTCTACTGATAATTACGTTTCCGTTTGTTCGACTCGGGCCTCACAAGGCCTATATTACATTGATGCGTACACTTGCGTTATACGCACGGTAAAGTCGTGTCAAGTTTTTGGCACCGTTGTCAGGGAAACGATAATTTTCAGCACTATAAATTCTATAAGCGGCCACTCTAGGCCACTTCTAATAATTTTAATAATTGACAGTAAATTGTCTATCTTTCAAATTTTTTATTCTTCTAGCACTGTACTTCATCAATTTTTCACATTTTAGGTAATAGTGCATGGTGAAGACGTGTAGTACGGACTTCACATAGTCGACACCTGAGATTCCACCTTCGGGATCAGGTGACGAGGAGGAGCATATCCACAATCAACCCGAAGACTTAGACATAGATTCTAAACCTGAAGTAATGGCTGAGGAACAGACAATATGGGAGAAGATCAAGGCTTCTTCCTCATCCATGTCTAAGGGGCCGATCAAAAAGCAGGCGATCAACATTCCCACATATAAGATTGATCCGACACTAATAAACCTGGTCAAGTCTAATGCATTTCATGGGCTGAACAATGAAGATCCAGTGGCCCACATCACCACATTTGTGGAAAACTGTGATATGATAAAGATTGATAGGTTCCCACAAGAAGCACTCTACTTAATGCTTTTTCCCAGTTTTCTAGCGGGAAATGCACGTCATTGGCTGCACAATCTCGATGATGAGCGCGTCAAGACCTAGGACCAGATGGTAGAGGTCTTCTTTGAGAGATTCTTCCCACTCGAGAAGATGAATGACCTCATGATAAAGATCCATAACTTCAGTCAAAAGGCCGATGAGACTAATTTAGAGACATGGGAGCCCTTTTAGATCATGCCAAAGAAGTTCCCACATCATGGGATGGACAAGGACAAGCAAGTTAAAATTTTCTACTTTGCTCTCAATGAGCATGACAGAAGCAACTTAGATTCAGTGGGCTCGGGCTTCTTCTTGAACAACACAGGTACAAGGTGTTGGGAGATCTTGAAGAGCATGGCCAAGAAGCAGTCACGGGGTAATATAGATGCACCAGAACAAAATAGAGTTACAGGGGAATCAAAGACAATTAAAGAGATAAATGAGAAGATGGACCTGATAGAAAAGAGAT
Source organism: Alisma plantago-aquatica (assembly GCA_963693085.1). NCBI lineage: Eukaryota > Viridiplantae > Streptophyta > Magnoliopsida > Alismatales > Alismataceae > Alisma > Alisma plantago-aquatica. The sequence goes on along the minus strand of OY856413.1, from coordinate 522,780,149 downwards.
TGCTAGCAAAAGAAGATGAAGGATTTGATGATGAGGCACATGTCAAATTCATGTGCCAACAATAAGGGTACATGAATAAAGATTACTCTTGGAGGAAGGATAAGAAATTTTCATGGAAGGATCCAAATAGTTTTCTACAAGATCTGGATCAGAAGACACAACCCTGTGTAGAAGATAAGAGTAATGAATTGCTCAACCAGGTGATAAAGAAAAACCAAGAGCTAATGAATACATTTGGAAAGAAAATTCAATCACAGGGGGGATTTTTGAATCAATTTGGTCAGACTCTATAGAGTCATGGTCCACAACTGAGGACTTTAGAGACAACCATGACCCAAATTGTGACTGAGGTGGTTGTGATGAAGCAAATCATTCAACAAAAATCAGCTGGGAATGTAGAGCCCGCTCAGCCACATCAATAGGTTAAATATATTTCAGTATGCAAAGCATCAAAGCTTCATGTTGAGGGGGTACATGAGTGGAGTATTATGCATAAAGACTTGGAGGATAAACCCAAAGTCTCATACACTCACAGTTTATATGTATTTCCAGCAAGATGTAGAATGCCATTCAAATCACCCCGAGATTCCACCACTGTCGTGCCCACATCTCAGATTTCTAAAGAGATTCCTATTCCGAAAGAGCAGGTGAAAGTTTTACTTTGTAGTGGAGCAGCCACTAATAATACAGAGAAGCAGCCACAAGTCATGCCATCCAAATATGATGTACCCAATCTTATCTTATAAGGTGGCATTGAAGCAAGCTTAGGGGAGGAGATCCCTAAAGTTCCATATATACCACTTCACAAGCAAATAAAGGAGCCTAGAGTGACATTCCCAGATAGTCTGAAGCTGAGGAAAGAGCAAAGGAATTTCAAGAAATTTCTTGAGATCTTCTGAAAGCTCCACATCAACATTCTGTTGGTGGAAGCTATAGAGCAAATTCTATCATATGGAAGATTCATGAAAGACATCATCAATAAGAAACAGTGGATCAAAGACACAGATGTTGTATGTGTCAACGAAACAATGAGTTCTATAATTCAAGCAAGGTTGCCAAAGAAGAGAAAAGATCCATGATGTTTCTACATCCCATGTTCCATAGGTGGTCAACATTTTCCAAAAGCACAGTGTGACTCAGGAGCAGGCATTAATCTTATGCCACTTGCCACTTTTCAAAAGCTGGGATTGAAGAAGCCAACACAAACCTCCATGACAATTGAGTTGGCAGATGGATCCATTGTTAATCCACAAGGTATATGTGAGGATGTGCTAGTCAAAGTCAACAAATTCATCTTCCCTATTGATTTTGGGGTAATGGACATGCATGAGATAGAAGGATGTGAGATGTTATTGGGAAGGTCGTTCCAAGCTACGACTAATGTAATAACTGCCATTAGGTGAGGCTACTTAACGTTGGGGATTGGTAATGATAGATTTGAATTCAAATCGCCAAATGAATTATTAGAGACATCCCTTGACAACCCAGGTTAAGGTCTCTGTATTGTCTAGCCTAAGACGTTAAAGAAGGGCAATTGTTGGGAGGCAACCCAACCTTGGTAACTTACATGGTTATTTCTTAAAAAATTTCATATTCTTAGGTAGTTTTCATTAATTTAACACTTAGTCTCTAAAAATGATGCCCTAATATGTTTGTTGAGTGTACATGCTAGGAAACGGTCGATACCATCAACTAGCCTCATCGATGGTATCGAGACAAGAACAGGCAAAAAGATGGGTGGTCGTCGAAGGTATCGACAAGTCGTCGATGGTAGCGAAATCTCTGGAGATATTTAGACCGGATGCCTCAGTATTTTTGATACGATCGACACCTTGGTCGATGGTATCGACATGTCTACAGTAAAATCACAATGGCCAGACGTTGTGAGGATCAAAGAAACATACAAGTGTCAATAGTATCGACGGACACGTCACCGATCCAAAGTCTACATCGAGTGGTCTGCAACGCCTATCCGTGGACAGTGTTGATGGTATCGGCACTCTGTCGCTACCATCGACACGCAGCCGATCCGCCCCCCCACATCAAGCCGTCAATAGCTGTCGATTGCAGCGAGCCGTGGATTCCAACAGTCGTCGATACCATCGACGGGACTGTCGATGGTATCGACGCACCGATAGCAGATGCGACCACCCCTTATAAAAAGGGAAGCAATCCTTCAATCCAACATCACATATTCATTGCTTATCTTCCACAATCGAGCGTAAGCAACTCTGAGCATTCTAGAGCAGTCGAGATCATCACCTCCGATCGACTTTGAGAATCTTCTTTGGCTCCGTGGATCTCTATCTTCTCCGAGTGCCACGACCATGTTCTCCGAGTTCTATTCTCCTTTCTTTCTCTCTCACTCGTTGCCCCTTTTGCAACAATGGTGAGATCTGGAGCCTCATCATCTAGAGCTACCCTAGCTACCCCACCTTCCCTGCAACAAAGATTGGTTCCTCGACTGAGGCTAGTCCATCCATCTTCGGAGGTTAAAAAGGTGTACGAGGAGCTATGGAAGTGCTCCATCGAGCCAACCCGGTATGGAGACTGGCAGTTTATCAAGGATTTAGGTTTTGAGGCCAATATGGCCTATGTGTTGTAGGGACAATTGGGCGAGTCCCCTAGGTTGTGATGTGACCATGCTGACGATCATCCATTCTTCAGTGGGTGGCCCATTTACAAGGAGATTGTCATTGATTTTATGGCATCTCTAGACATTTGTGTCACCCCGAATGAATTAGTACCGGCGCACACAGAGTGGAAAGAGGGGCATGTTTCTTTCTGCCTCTACAACAAGGACTATACGATGACCCTTCGTGAGTTCAATGTGATTTATGGGTGGGCCCATAACGACCTCCGCCAGCCAGTGCACAATGCGGATTATGATGCCATGGTTGCCAAGTTAGTAACTGTACTAGTGGGATACTCGATCAGCTGGCACAATGCCTCCATAGCTGATTTTGAGCATCCATTTGTCAAGATCTTGCACCGGATTCTCTCCAACACCTTCTTTGTAAGATCAAAGCTGTCTCAAAGCAAATTTTAGGAGACATACCTGTTCTTCCTCTATAGTCTTCTAGAGTAGACACCTATCAATTTTGGAGCTTTCTACCTCATGCGTGTAATGGCGGTTAAGAGGAATGTTTCTCGCGATGCTCCCATTTATTTTAGGGGTCTAATTATGCCAATTGCAATGTAATTGGGCCTAGATTTGTCTAGGCTACCCAAGCTGGAGTTCAAGAACACACTAAATTTGAGACATTTTGTGAATGCAGGCCTCATTGAAGCACATCATGGCACTGTGTACGCCACCTGCCACGTGGCAGGAGCCTTTCAGAGGAGGCAATTGCCCGACCCTACTTTCAACATCAGGCCAGGCCAAAGCTACATGTGGCTTATCATTTATGTTGAGGAAGATGAGGAAGAACCAGCTGCAAGCGTGGAAGTTGAAGAGGGCGACAATGATGAAGAAGGGGAGGAGGAAGCCATTATTCCTCTTCGACAGTGAGTTGCTCCGAGAAAGCATCCACAAAACTATGGAGCATCCTCTTCTTCCCAGCCACAACCAGCACAACCCGCCCATGACAGAGATGACCCCTATTCTATGTAGGGGATGTATACCATGCTCCAGTCGATCCAGGAGTCCCAACAGACAATGGTGTAGTCACATCAGATAGCTTTTGTAGGGATCCAAGACACGCAGAATAGGATTTATGAAAACCAGTAGGCGATCTTCGAGAACAAGCATCAACTCTTTGCCAACCAGTAGCAGGTCTATAACAGGTTGGGGAGGATAGAGCAGCAATAGTAGCCTTTCTACAATCATTACTGGAGCAGAGACTACTTTGGGGGATATCCACATCCACCGCCATGCCACCCTATGATCCCAACTTTCAGGGGCAATATCCAGAGTGGAACCCCCATACCCACCAGTACCCGCCGCACCCACCACCTCAGTAGTAGCAGGGTATCACTGTTCCACCTTATGAGTTTGTTCTTGACTATGAGCCTATAGTCGAATTAAAGCTTGGGGGGATGGAACAATTTCTATCTTAGTTTTATTTTATTTTCTTCTGTTTGAGCATTTTTTTCCTAACTTTTTACAATTTTTCTTCTAGTTTTGTAATTTTTTTTTATTTACAGCTTTCTAGGACCCACTTTCTATCTAGTGTAATCTGTGGGTGTCTAATGTAAGTGTATCATCTCAAGGTTTTTCATATGGGGATGATGTGTGAATTGTTTGAAATTGAGCACATAACTTATGAAAATAATTGGGTAGGTAAACTTTAAAACATATGATCATAACTGTATATCCTTTTGGTTCAAGAAATGAGGATGGATATGGATGTTTATCTTTAACTAACCCAACAGTAATGGGTCTTTAATTTGAAGTGAGAAAGAGAAACCTCTTAGTTACCCTATGCACATGTCAGTAAGGAAAGACATATAATATTTTCCAGTGGTTTTGTCATTTAATCTTGTGATCTATCCACCTCACTTCATTCGCGCTCCACCAAAAAGTACTGGGAGCACATTACAATTTTCATCTCTTGATTGCATGTCATTTAGATAGGATTACATTATAGCTAGATTTTGCATAAAAAATGAAAAAAATAAAAACAATTGTAGATCTGTTATGCATGCACACATTCTAGAGTGCATGCCATTGTAGTTGCATAATTACTTTCATGTAGTTGTACTTTGCATATTTTTGAGCATATAGGACATTATGTGCTTTATTTCTTATGAAAAATACGAAAAGTGGGTAACTTGTTCTATACTCTCTAAAAAGTAGATTGTAATGCATCAATTGTAGTATTTATGTGAAAATAAGCCCGAAAAAAAATTATGTTTTGTAAATATTTCCATAGTCAATTGAGAAAATTGGGGCTTGAAAAAGAATTGAAAAAAAGAACAAAAATTAAGTAGAAATCAGAGGGAGAAAGGAACGTGTTTCACCTTCATAATAGGAAGAATAAGAACATGATGTAGTTTTATAGACATTCTATCTCACATTGAGACGAAATAGTAGAGCATGCATCATTCCACTTAAAATGTAGGAATTAGGTCATTTTCATATGCATATGCATCATTTAGGTCATTCTTTTTATTTCTACATGTTAAAATGTATTGTGCTTTCTGTTCTTTCACAGTCGCCCATTCCATCGACCTGTTGCTCAAAATGTTAGGACACCCATGATTATCTCATAATTCTTATGTATCAGGAGATCTGCTTCCATTGTAGATGGTAGTTAGGATTTGAGCAACGTAGATAGGAGATCACAAGATGCACCACGCATGAACCGGAGGAATTTGTTATATTATCTACTTTATTTGATTGTGTTCATTGATTACGGGGTGGACATCTCTCACGGATGATCATTTTCACCTTTAGGGTAGTTATCGTTCCGTGGACAGTGAGAGCCGGTATGTGCCATGCAGGTGGGAATCATACTATGATGTCTTTTATGTGATTATGTTCTTCAGTTGACCCTCACAATTTTATTTTGTAGTTTTGTTGCTCGAGGATGAGCAAAGTTCAAGCTTGGGGGATTTTGATGCAGGGGTTTTGAGTAACTTTTATACGCTAGTTTTATACTGGCTTTATGCTCTTATTGGTCATATTTGTGGCTAATATCGCATGATTCAATTCCTTTAGCCTATTAGCCTCGCCTACATCAAATTCATATTGTTTTACTTTATTTTTTTGCATAGATTATCATATTTCTCAGATTTGATTTGTGTTTTTCTCTCATTTTCAGGCAATTCACAATTCTAGATCCGTCGATAGCATCGACAGAGCAACAATGACAACGCCAGAGAGGAAGCAGATAGTTTGATACCATTGACACTTTGTCGATGGTCTCGAAAGTCCAACAGTGAACCAAATATCATCCCCTCAATACCATCAATGGGAGTGGTCGATGGTATCGAGAAATCCTCAGACAGACCCCAGAAATTGAAGCAACCACCGATACCCTAAGGCGTCGATTCCATCATCACCTTGTCGATGGTATCGACATTGTCGGATCAGAGTTTTGTCCATCGCGACTTCAATCGGACGGATGTGTTCCTTTGGCGGCCGTAACTGGTACCTATACCTAGGAAAAGACGACCCAAAGTCGTCATTCATGGGGGATTGCATTGCACAAGTCTCGTAGGAGGAGAGAGTGAAGAATGGAGCTGAGAGCTACGCCTCAAGAAATTCTAGAGATGCAGATGGAGTTTTTCACGACTGGAAGGCTGCAGAATGCTCATCCTATACCGAGGATCACCCGGTTCTTCTCCGTTCAGGGCTTAAACCATCTCCATCCATGTTTTCTCATTCCTTCATGGTGTTTTGCATTGAGATGAACATGCATGGCTAATTCCCTTTATCTCTAAGACCGGGAGTAGCCCGAGAAATCGTTGTATGACTCTTTTTACATAGTTTATCATTATTTATCCCTCAAATCCACAATATGATATCATTTTCTACATTGCTATCATTGTGCTTGATCACCATAATGGTAATCTAATACCTTTAATTGCTTTTGACGAAGAATCAATGATTGAAAAGAGGCGCTAATCACATTAACTAATAAATCCATTAGAAAAGGTGATGTATGGTTAATGGTGGGAACCCAAAGACATGTTTTTCATGCACCTAGTCTAGGGCATAGGTTACTACTGGCGTGGAACTGACCTAGATTAAGGTAGTGAATTGTATCATGGAAGCGAGCAATTCTGGCTATAGGCCACTATCCGGAAAGGGAGACGAGTTGTGATAATTGTGAAGGAATTAGTACAACGAGAACCCACGGTGAAACCGCAATCCTAGAGATTTCTTTTGAATTGATTAAACCAACCATTTAATCGATTGCTTTGTTTTCTTATGTTTTACTTTTCTTTTTCAAAACAACTTCCAAACTTTTATAATCATTTTAGCTGATCATGAGTAGTTAGTAGTAGTCTACCGATAATTACATTTCCCTCTGTTCGACTCGGGCCTCACAAGGCCTATATTACATTGATGCGTACACTTGCATTATACACACGGTAAAGTCGTGTCAAGTTTTTGGCATCGTTGTCAGGGAAACAACAATTTTCAGCACTATAAGTTCTACAAGCGGCCACTCTAGGCCACTTCTAATAATTTTTATAATTGACAGTAAATAAAAGCATCCAACAATTAATTTAAAGCAATCGATAAAAACCTCGACAAACCATCGGAAAACTATCTCTGAATATTCATAAGCGTAACCACATACCTGTATTTGTAGATTTGGATATAGAATCAACTATGTAGAGAGAGAAAATCCAACAAGCAAGCAAAGTACATAGAAACCCTAAAATAAAAGTACAAGTTTCCTTTTATTAATATTTACCCAATTTCATCATATTCCTTAGGGTTTCTATTCCAATTTTAGGATTTCTTGGAAACTAGGGTTTCTTCTTCATTCTTAGTTATTATGATCCCTAATTCCTCAAATCCACTTAAAACCTTTAAATTTTCTCTTTTTTAATATTTATAACAATCTGAGGATCATTATTTAGTAATTTACTTCCTTAATCCAAATTAAATTGGTTTTCTTCTTCTTTTACCCTAAATTAGGGTTTCCATATACATTACCTTTTCATTTATAGACACAAACCCTAAATTAACCAATTTTGTATGCAAAATAGATGAAAACTCCATGTTATTAATTAACAGGTTGATAACCCTCAATTTAACCTATTAAGTTACAAAGAAACATCCTTTATGTACAATTAGGTTTTCTAATTAACTTGTAATACCTTTTTCTAACAAAATAATGCACTTTTGCAAAATGAAATAGAACTAGGTTCTAAAATCAATTGTATCAGGCTCCTTGTATTTTTCTACCCAACTTTCATATATAAAGTTTCTTCATATGAGGTTCCTAGCTATTACTATGATTTTATAAAAAAAAGCAATTTCTGGATTATTTGGCAGAGAGAGGAAATTACCGAATTTCTCTGGTCGTTCGATCGGTGCGCCAAAGAACCTCACCTTGATCTGACGCTCCACGTCTAAGGTCTCCACTAGCTCTGAGACGCGTACGACTACGGGCTGTCATTCGTTGGATGGTGCTCGGGTCCATGATGGACTCTGATCTGAGGCCTCACGTCAACTCGCTCCACTCAGCGAGTTATCTCAACGCGCACCTCCTGAGGTCGTTAGATCCCACCTCCGCCCACCATACTCCAAGATCTAACGGCTCCTTCTTGTCATCCTTCTCTTCTCCTAGCTTTGAACCTGCGACAACGTTGCAGCTGGGGCTCGTCAAAGCAAGGTCAATCGTGAGAGGGAAAGGGTTCTGAGGCTCGAGAAGTTGCCGCCAGGGATTGTGAGGGTGAGAGAAACCACCTGAGGGCCTATTTATAGGATATGGGGGTCTTTACCTAGGGTTTCTTAACCCCACCGTCAACAGATCCTTTTCCCAATTGGGTGTTTCATGTAGACACTTCCAAAGACCCAAAAACCAGGGTTGGGAGAGTTCGTCTTCCTGCCCCGAACTCTTTGGGAAGGTTTCCAAGTCCGCACATCCAACAGGTTGCGAGGAAACGATGGGGAAAAATCCCCTATGATTGTGCTACAGTCTGCGTCCATCTGGAACTCTAGACGATGATCTGGGTCGGTTGCATCAAAATCCAATGGCCACTATCATCCACGCTCAAACAAAAAGGGAAAGATTTCCTAAATTCTCAAGGAAAATCCTATTTTGAAGATAATCTTGAACAATTGATAACTCCCAACTCTTAACTCCTTTTTTTCTTCAAATTTTAAGGGAACCTCTTTTATGCTTTTATTTTTCACCCTGCAAAAATTGGGATCATTATCTTAATTAAACGGTTCCTTTTGTTTAGTTGCAAGAAAACACCTTTTTATTCATATTTTCCTCATATTCTTTATTTCCCTTGCTATTATATAATTATCCTAAGTTCCTTGAACCCCAAGGAACCTTTATAACTCAAAATCCTATTTTGGGAATATATATTTTAGCATTTTAATCATCCTTTATTCATTTTCTTATATATTCCATTATCCCATTGAATTCCTTTTTCATTTCTTTTTCTTTTTATTTCAATGGGGCTTAATGGCCAATAAGGCCCATCAAGAAAGCATGCAAGGCTATTATACATGCAATTAAATCAAATCAAACCATCCAAATCAACCATGGATTTCATTTATCTTTTTAAAAAGAGATTTACAAATCTCATTACATGCTTTAGAAAAATGGGGTTATAACATCCTCCCCTCCTTATAGGAATTTTGTCCTCAAAATTCGTCAATTAAACAAACAAATTGGGATATGCCTTCTCCATATCCGTCTTCAGCTCCCATATGGCCTCATCCTCTCCATGGTGCTTGCAAAGAACCTTTACCATCTCTATATTCTTATTTCTGAGCTCTTTTACCTTGGTATCTAGAATCCACAAAGGCAACTCAGGATAACTTAGCTTTCCTTGAAGCTCAAAGGGTTCAATGCTCAACACATGGCTCGAATCTTGCACATATCACTTTAGATTGGACACGTGAAACACATCATGCATCATAATATATTGAGGGGGTAACGCCAAATGATATGCAGCTTCACCAATCCGTTCTAACACTTCAAACGGACCCACGTATCAGGGACTCAACTTTCCTCTATTCTTAGCTATAGCTCAGAGCGTTCATATTTTTAGAAAAACATGTTCTCCCACAACGAAATGCACATCAGTCCGCTTCACATCAGTATACGACTTCTGTCGGTCCTGGGCTCTCTTTAGCCTTTTCCTGATTAAAGTGACTTTATCAGCATACACTTGGAGTTCATCTGACCTCAATAAGGTCCTTTCACCAACATCATCCCAGTGAAGTGGTGATCGACACAGTCTCCCATATAGAGCTTCATATGGAGGCATCCTGATACTATCTTGGTAACTGTTGTTGTAAGAAAACTCGACTAAAGGTAGGTATTGCTCCCATGATCCACCCCAATCGAGCACACAAGCTCTCAGTAGATCCTCTAAGATCTGGATTGTCCTTTCTGACTGACCATCTATCTGGGGGTGATAAGCGGTACTGAACTTCAACCTTATACCTAGTTCCTCTTGAACTTTCTTCCACAACTTGGAAGTGAACTTTGGGTCTCTATCAGAGATGATGGAACCAGGTATGCCATGTAAGCACACTATCTCTCTGATATACAACTCGGCTAAGTCTGACACTTTGGCAGTGGTTTTCAGGGCGAGGAAGTGTGTTGACTTGGTAAGGTGATCTACCACAACCCATATAGCATCATGACCTCTCTTGGTCTGGGGTAGACCCACCACGAAATCCATGGTGATCTGCTCCCATTTCCACTCTTAGTAGTTCCTGGGTGTACCGTGTAATTAGAACCATGAGCCTCTCATAAGATACGTTCCTTCAACTGTGAATCTTCACGAACCCATATAGGATTCTCAAATCAGATTCCTCCGTCTATTCCCAAAGAAAGACGGGTCTGAAGCTTCTTCATCAAGTCCTTCATCTTGTCAAGCTCCCCACTGGCCAACTATGCTGCTACAATTTCACTCAACAATTCAGACTGTATCTGGATGTTGGCCAATCGAACTCGATCATCTAACAGTTGAGGAGACCATTTTACTAGCTCTTCTAAGCACTTCCACTGACTAGACAAATCAACTACACACCTGAGCTATTTCTGACTCAAAGCATTGGCTACGACGTTCGCCTTTCCTGGATGATAAGCGATGGTGAAGTCGAAATCCTTCATGTACTCCATCCATCGTCGTTGTCATAGGTTTAAGTCTTTCTGTGTCAGGAGGTATTTCAGGCTATTATGGTCAGTGAAGATCTCAAAAGTAGCACCATACAGGTAGTGTCGCCAAATCTTCAAGGCATGGATGATAGCAACTAACTCTAGGTACTGTGTCGAGTAATTCATCTCGTTGGGCTTGAGTTGTCAGGAGGCATATGCAACCACATGCCGATTCTATTCCAACTAACAACCAAGTCCCATTTTGTATGCATCAGTGAAAATCATAAAACCCTCATTGCCTGATGGCATAGTCAAAACTGGTGCAGTGGTCAGCTTCTCTTTCATCTCCTGGAAACGAGCCTCACAAACATCTTACCACACAAACTTCACATCTTTCCAGGACAACATGGTCAGAGGCAAGGTGGTCTTTGAGAAATCTGCAATGAAGTGCCAGTAGTATCCTGCTAACCCCAAGAAGCTTTGAACCTCAGAGGGATTCTTCGGTGCTGGCCTGTTGCGAACTGCCGACACTTTTGCTGGATCTACCGCGATTGTTCCTCCTGAGATGATGTGTCCAAGGAACATGACTCGGTCTATCCAAAACTCGCATTTAGAGAACTTCCCATAGAACTTCTGCTTTCTCAAGATATCAAGGACTTTACTTAGGTAGTCTCGGTGTTGATCTAAATCATCCAAAAAAACCAGTATGTCATCTATGAATACTATGACAAATGAGTCAAGGAAGGGTTGAAACACACTATTCATAAGGTTCATGAACACACTGGGTGCAGTGGACAACCCAAAAGGCATAACTACAAACTCATAGTGGCCATACCATGTTCTAAAGGCGGTTTTCGAGATATCCTCACTTTTAACTCTCAACTGGTGGTAACCCAATCTCAAGTCGATTTTGGAAAAGACTCGAGCTGACTTCAACTGGTCAAACAAGTCATCTATCTGGGGTAAAGGGCATTTGTTCTTAATGGTAGCCTGGTTGATCATCTGGTAGTCTATGCACATACGGAGCGAGCCATCCTTTTTCTTTACAAAAAGAACCGGTGCTCCCCATGGTGATGTGCTAGGGTGGATAAAACCCTTGTCTAACAATTCCTGTAGTTGTTTCTTTGACTCTAGCAACTCAACAGGGGTCATTCTATAAGGTGCTCGTGATATAGGTCTTGTACCAGGAGCTATCTCTATGGAGAAATCTACCTCTCTCTCGGGAGGAATTACAGGTAGATCATCTGGGAAAACATCTACATAGCTCCTAACTACCTCTATTTCTTCTAAAGGTTGCACCTTGGGTTCTAGCTCGGTGACTACTTCTAGGAAAGCTTGACACCCTTTACTCATCATCTTCTCTGCCTTCAAGGATGACACATACAGACTGGTGGTGGCATCCTTCCTACCCTTAATGACAAAAGGTGGATGACCTGGTCTCTTAATGACCACTTTCTTCTCCCTACATTCAATGTTGGACCTATAAGTATAAATCCAATCCATGCCAATGATTACATCAAAATCATTCATGTCAAGAAGGATAAAGTCTGTAGGAAATTCACGATCTTGATATTTCACAGGTATCATCGGAGTTTTCAAAAGGGAAGTAAAGATCCGACCACTCGGGGTTGTAACATCTAAGACATACCCTAAATCCTTGATTTCCAAACAAATCATAGTTGCAAGATTTCTCAAAATGAAAGTATTAGTAGATACAGAGTCAAACAAAGCTTTTACATTATGTCCCATGACTTCAAGCATGCCTACATTATTTTTCATCATGCATTAGACCATTACATGCTTAACTTTAAAACATAAAAGAAAACTCTAAGGGTTATTACCCTCGATCAACTGATTAGCATTAACTTGAGCCTCCTCATTGTCAATGGCGAACACCCAAGCTTGCCTTCTCTTTCCAGTAGGTGGGGCTACAGCTATAGGTGGGGCTGCCACAGGTGGGGCTGCTACTAGTGGAGCTGCCACTTGTCCTGGTCCTCTAGGATCTGGCATAGCACAGACAGATTGTAGATGTCCTTCTTGGTGGCACCGAAAGCATGTCTTCTTCTTGTAGCGGCATTCACCAGCGTACCCCTTTCTGTAGGTGCGGCAAGGAGGTCGGTTGTTCTCTTGACAAGGTTTCCCTTTTCCTCCATCTTTCCCTTATCTTGATGACGTCCTTGACCCTTCTTGTGGTTGTTTCTCAGGCCTTGGGCTCCTTCAGTGAAACCCAAGTACCCCTTGGGTGGAAACTGGGCAGGCATCACAGTCCTTTCCATGTCTAAAGCAGTGTTGTAGGCTTCAAAAAAGGTTTTAGGCTTGCTTGCCATCACATGGGACCTGATGGCAGGGTGAAGACACTCTATTTAGTGATCCACCCTTCTTTCTTTGTCCATCTTGTACCCAAAACACTCCAAGATCCGGAACATGTGCCCGAAATCTTCCACATAAGAGTTTCCTTGGGTCATGTTGGTGAACTCCCTTTCCTTTTCCTTCTTAGCTGAGACTGGGAGGAATCTGGCGGTGAAGTTTGTCTTGAAGTCAGCCCATGCCATGGGTTCCTATGTCAAATCTCGGTCGGTGATGTGGGTCTCTCACCATATCTTGGCTGCTCCTTCCAGGAGGTGAGAAACAAAGAGGACCTTCTTGCTCGGCTGTACCTCAACCATATGGAATCCATTCTCGACTGCAAGCATCCAAGCTTCTGCCTTGTCGACTACCTCAGTCTTATCTTCTCCCCAGAACATCTCGATGTTCAGCTTGAAGAAGTCCAAGATGGTGGCTCCTAGTCGAGGACGAACTGGAAGTGGCTCACCATTCTCCGCTCTGGCTAGGTCTCGGAGATCCAAGGCATTAATGGCCTCAGTTAGCTTCTTTTGTTGCTCCATCCACCAAGCATCAGGGGTGTGGATCATCTTGGTCAGTTCTGGACCTCCAGTTGGGTCTTCTTCCATCTAGTCTACTTCCTCATACACATGTTGCTCCTCATACCCTTGGTCCTATTCTTGATCAAGGTTGCTGAAGGGCATCAGGTTAGGGTTAGGGACCTCATGAGTGGTCTCTTCGGGCCTCCATTCCCATCGGGCATGTGTGTATCTTCTTAGCCTCCATTCCCATCGGGCACAACAATTTCTTTACCCGGTATGTTGAGATTGGCAACTCGTTTCCTTCAGGAAGCATTTCTTTCAACAAAGTCAACAATGAAGTGAAGCTTTTGTCACTCCATCTATTGTTAGCTTTCAACTTATATAATCTCAACACTGTGCTAAGCTTCATAAACTTAGCACAACCTGTGTATTACGGTATCTCAACATCATGCACAATGTTTGTAAAGATACGAGGTGGATCGGTGTGCTCTACCCTACAACTATCCAACATCACATCAACGATCTCTACTGGAACTGGTTCATTCACATCTACGTCATTGGAGGCAATTTCTTCCACCCAAGCACTGCTATCGACATCCACTGATTTCAAGTTTGAAATCTCTCCATGCCAGTTCCATTCTGTATAGCCTTGTACAATCCCGTTTCACATGAAATGACTTTTGATTTCATCACCAGTGTTGACTTTCAAGTTGTTACCACAATGCCTACATGGACAGTACAACCTATCTCCAGGTTCTTTCCTATGTTCCTCGGCAAATCTAATAAACTGATCAAGACCAGATATAAACTCTGGGGTGCAGCGATTGCGAATGGGCATCCATGATCTATCCATTCTATGATCAAAGAGAAAATAAGTATATATTAAGACAAGATTAGGGTCTATGGTTAACAAATACATGTGATGTCATTCTTATATATAATAAATGTGTACCACCTATCCCATCCTTAAACACCTAATCTAACTAGTAAGTGTATAATGTGTATTGGGTTTTCGAGAAAATTTTGACAACATTTCCCCGCTGTTCTCTAAGTACATTTGTACTTAGGGAACAAACGGGGAAATGCTGCAGAAATTTTCTCGAAAACCCAATACACATTATACACTTACATCCTAAGTGAGATTAGGTGTTCAAGAACAGTCCCAAACCAGGGACTATCCAGGATTTACTCCTAATGAGTAAATCTTAGATGGGTTTCTAGGCCAACAAAACCATATCATTAAGAGTATGGTTTCATGTTAGGTCATCATAGGTCATAATAATCCACTAGAATGGGCATAAGAGTATTAGATCTTGATTATAGAGTGTACAAGACATAATACTGACTACTGATTTTTTGGGGTGATATCATTTCATAGGATTTATAAATTCAAATTTAACAAGTGTACAAGTTGCATCATTTTAATACTCTAAAGGTGACTAGTGGGTCATAGCACATAAAAGATGGCATTACAAGGAATGTAAGCAAGCTAGACCAATTACCTCTGTTTGAGCATCAGCAGGGAGAGGGGCGAGACGGAGGGTAGGCGAGTAGGCAGGCAAGCAGGTGAGTAGGCGACAGGCAGGGAGACAGAGGGCAACAGTAGATGATCAATTAATTCCTGAAACATAGTATAGAATATGCATAGATAATACATTAGTTGAACGCATAACATTAGTAGTAGGCAGTACATGATATGTACATTATACCGTTCTATGTATTGCAAACTACAAAGTACATATACATAGATAATACATTAGTTGAACGCATAACAATAAAAGAAAAACTAAGGTATGAATGTATGTATAGGTACACGTATAATGTATCAGTAAATATTAGTGGTTGAGTTCATAGTAGGGCATCAATGTATGTGCAAATGATAAATATGTAATGTAGGTGCAGTAGTTCATACATAAAGCAGTTCATACATAAAGATGTAAATGGGTGCAACAATACATACATACATAGCTTATATGAAGAAGGAACGATTTTGATGCATGTACAACTCAATTAAAAATGAGAAGAGCAGGAAAAGCAAGAAGAGGGGTAGGGGGGCAGGAGCAGGAGCAAGGAGCAAGCCGGAGAAACCCTATTGTCTAAGCAGGAAGAGGAAGAAGAAGGGTACCAAGTGAGCGGGCGACCAGGAGCAGAGCATCGGCGAGGAAAGAGAAGAACGCCGACAACGATGACAGTGTCGGGGCCGACCAGGAGACAGTGTCGGCACAGGGGGAAGGAGCGGCGGCAGCGACGGGTGCTTGCTCACCGAAATCACCAGACCTAAAATGGATCGACGCTAAATTGTAGTGAAACAGAGAAAGGGGAAGAGTCTACTTCGTGGGGTGCTAATTAGTAAACAATCGGCATCGGTCATTACAAAAAACTGACGCCATATCAAACAGTGTCGGTTGTTCTGTATATAACCGACGTCGATTCAGATAAGCGTCAGTTGTTTGGAAACAACCGACATCCAAATTAGACAATCTTATTTGGCGGGAAATATTATCTGCGTCAGTTATCAAAGGATTGACTGACACCGAAAGCGGAACTTTTCGCGGAAATATCCTTCTAGTATAGGCGTCGGGGATTACTGAAAACAGCGACGCTGTATGTGATGCAAATTTTTTTCTCTCGAAATTTGGATTTCACGGGCGATTTTAGGCGTCGGTTTGTTATATCCAGCCGACGCTGAATAGAAAGCGGTACCCGTGTATGGCTGGTATTCGACGATAGACGTCAGTTTCCCTAAATATCTGACATTGACTAATATAGGCGTCAGATTATCTTAATAATTGACGCCCAGATAAGCGACACTGAATGTTGTTTCTTTAGTAGTGTGTACTAATCAGTTTTGTTTGAGTAGACATTGCATATGAACTACATCGTAAAATAATCTAGATATTGCTTGAATAGTCTAAACAACCAAAACCTTAAAAATTGCAGTTCCTTTGGTTATCCCAAAAAAAAAACCAAAAACTCATCTTGAGAATACCTAGTCCTACAATATGTGTTAGGTATAGCATATTCCTTAATCCTAAAGTAATGGTATCTGTATCTTAGGTCTATCTTTAATTACATTATATCTCCCAATAATCGATAGAATGGTCCGTCTATCCATTGAAATAGATATATTTTCATCACTAATTCTATTCACCTAACTATAAGTTAAAATAAAATACATTGATTCATCCTTAATTTTCATAAAAAAAACTCAAGAGAACATAAAAGAGATGTGATCGTATCAACCTTTGTGCACCATATTTGCAGCTACCTCTCTAACTCCTTGATCTTAGCAAATGACATCCTATATAGTGTTGACTTGAGAGTTATACATTACCCATATTTTGATAATGACCTAACCATTCCATTCCTATGTATCTAATAGGTTTGTTCAAGATTGATTTTAGGCTTTAAGTACATGAAAAGTATTATTTTACACAATCCCTAGCTTGTTCAAGTCAACAGAAATGCAAGTGTGCAACTTGGGAAATCACTCCAAATGATCTTAGCTGATTTTGTAATCACTTGTATTGATGATATGACTTGTAACTAAGATGAGAAAAAACCAGGGACACTTAATTCTCATGATTGATCACTCAAATGTTAATTTAGAAAATTTGTCACAGACTGTTTATTGGTCGAGTTGGAAACTCGACCGATCTAGTGATGGATTTTTTTAAGAGACCAATCGGTCGAGTTGTACACTCACAAAACTCGACCTACTGAATCATTGAGAAAAATGAATTTTAGCTCATTGGTCTAGTTTCCCAAAACAAACTCAACCGATATTTTGAAAATTGGCTTTGTCACTTAGCGGATAGATCGAGTTATCTTTATTGAAACGCAGTTAAATGTAATGTATGGAAAGAGCAAAAAAAGTGATTATAACTATTGGTGAGTTGTTTTGAGTGAGAATAGATCTGTTGAAACTTAGAAAATGGCTATATTTTTCCCTTAAGTGATCCCACACTCAAGGGAACACCCCCATCTATAAATAGGACACCTTGGAGTTCATTACAAGTTTGCTCATTCATGCTACTCTAAGTCCATGTTATAGTTGAGTGTGTTGCAACTCCTTGAGCCCCTTTCTCTCTCCCATTTACATATCATTTCGTGATTATGAGTGAGTTAGGCCAGTTGTAAGAGAGATACTTCCTTGTGCTTATAAAGATCTCATTCCATTCCATCTTCCCTACTTCCTTTCTCAAAGAAGAAAAGGTTGAAGCAATCTACTCCAAGTGAAGTTGAAGTTGTTGTTGTTCTTCTTCAAGGTTGAAGAAGAGGTGAAGACCTTCTCCAGGTGAAGGAGAAGGAAAAGGCTGAAGATCCAAGAAAAGTTGGTAATTCCTTGAAGGTTGAAGACTTGTACAAGAGTAGGTAAGTCCATGGAGAAGGCGGAAGACTCTTTGGAAAGTGGGTAAGTCCTTAGTAAGGTTGAAGACTCTTTATAATGGATAGGTAGGCCCTTTGGTGGGGCTTTTGTTGTAAATCTTATAAGTGATTATATAGAGGAAAGCACTTGCAAAGTCCTAGAGGTTGACTTCTCTAGGTAGTGGATTGACTCTCTCCTAGTTTGAAGAGGGGAACCACTCTAAACCACCTTGTCTAAGTGCTTGTTTCATCTTCAATCATGCTTTCTATGCTTCCTTAGTTGGGACTTCAAATTTCTCTTAAGCTATTGGTTTTATTTGATATAGTTTGAAGGTCTAACTTATCTTGTGAAAATTTTGAAGCTCTATTCCCCCTCTCAAGAGCCCTAGATCCAACAAATGGTATTACAACCAAGAATATTCTCCAACAATCTCCCATGAGATGATAAGATGGGAGACAACCTACTTGTTTCACTTGACCTAGAGGGAGGCTTCTCAATGTGTCCTCCAGTCTTCAACGACACCAACTTCCTCTATTGGAAGAGGTGTATGTAGTCCTACATTCAAGAGACGAACTTTGATATGTGGAAGGTGATTGTCACACCATAAAAGTAGACAACTGGAGCTATTGCAACATGGAGTGAAGCTACACTTAAAGAAGCCCAGCTCAATGCCAAAGCCATAAGAATTCTCTTTGAATCCCTAACCCCAACGGAGTTCAACTGCATCTCATCTTGGGACACCACCTATGAGATTTAAGAGAAATTGTGCATTACCTATGAGGGCACAAAGCAAGTCAAGGAGGCTAATATATACATGTTGAATAGTCTTCTAGAGAACTTCAAGATGGGCAAGAAAGAAGTGATTGTGGAGATGTATTCTAGGCTTAATGTGATCATCAATGGCCTAGCGGCTTTGGGAAACAGTTTGGATAGAGGTGTAATCAACTCCAAGATCTTAAGGACTCTACTAAGGAGATGGGAGTCCAAGCTGACCTCTATTGAAGAAGTGAGGAGCCTTAGTGACATCCCAACCGAAGAGATTATTGGTAACCTCCAAGGTCATGTGCCAAGGCTTGAAAATCAAGAAGAAGAAGCTAATCAAGAAGAGAAACAATCCAAGAAGATCAAAGATAGTGCTTTCAAAGCACAAGTGGAGGAGGTCATCCTTCAATAACAACTTGCTTGCCGGACATCTCTCTCCTCCTGTAGTGAAGATGATAGCCCTAGTGAGCATGAAGCCAACTACAACAAGGGCAAGAACTTCAAGGAAACACAATGCTCCTCATGTACTCCTAGATGCTACAAGTATGGACAAAAGGGACACTATAAGAGTGAATGTACCAAGTGAAGAACGTCACACCACATGGGCATCTCCAAGAAGGAGGAAGAGTACAAGAAGGAGAGTAAGAACAAGAGGAAGGATAAATAGTAGAATAGACATAAGAATGCAACTCATGCATCTTGGGAGGAATCATCCTCAAGTGGCTCTACCTCCGAAGAAAATGGAGAATGCCACTTTGCATTCATGGCCTATACTAGTAAAGAAATTGGTGAGGTATGTGAGGTAAGCGTTCACGAGTTATCTAATGGTAAAACTTATTGATAGGTTTGTTTGTACCCGTTCTTCTTTTTCTAAATGTAAATTTAAAAGAAAACGATTAGGAAAAACTATTGATGATTTGTATGCTAAACTTGAAACTTGAGCTTAATGAGAAAACTTATTTGGAGAGCATTGATAATGTGCAAGGCCAATATATTTATCTTGAGCTCTAATACAATGGACTTGAAGTATAAACCGGTGTCTACCTTAAGAACATTAAATCTTAAGGAAGAAAAACAAAAGTGCCTAAACGAGCTTGAAACGCTTAAATCTAAAAGTGCTGAATTTAAGCTTATTGTTGATGCTCGTAGGGATGAGAGGGATGTTTATCTTATGGAAATTCAAGTGCTTAAATCTAAAAATGCTGGTTTGCTTGGTCAAATTTATTATTTATCTTCTAGACCTATCTTTCCTAGTAATGATATTGCTTCTATTTCTCTTGAGAAATATTCTTATTTGATTAAAGCCCTCTCTTTAGAGGCTGACCATGTTCTTTGTCGAGATGATATTGCTAGTTTGTCTTCTACTATCATATCTCTTAATTATGAAAATCATACACTTAGGGACTCTCTTTAGAAATTCCTCAAAAGGAAAAACTTCCAAAATGAAATACTTGACCATTCTACCAAACAAAGTGGTACTAGTGGTTTGGGATTTGTAGGGCGAGAACCTAATGGAAAGAACAAAGCCAAAGGTAATAAAAAGAGCAAGGAGACCTCCTTTTTCATTGGAGAGCCTTCTGGCACTAAGAATCCTATGATTTGTTCTCATTGCAAGTGTGATGACCATTACTCTACTTATTGTCCTTACAAGCCTAGGGGGACCAACTCAAAGATGAAATGTGTCCCCTAGATAACTCCAAATCCCAAAGTTTGAATTAGGAACAAATACTCTCCTTTCTTGCAGGTAAAGGTAGATGTATTGTTGATAGTTTCTGCACTAAGCATATGACTGGTGATATAAGCCATTTGAACACCTTCACCAAAATGAAAGGAGGTTCGGTTACTGATGGAGTTTTGCAACGCCACTAAAAATCCTAGAGATGATGAATCTCTAGGTTTAGCCTTACTTGTACTATGGTAAGATCTCCACCCACGTGTGCTAGGACATGCGGAAGTCTTATCGTAGTATAGTTAAGGGTCGAATCCTCATGACAACGGTCTTGATTAGAATTAATCAAGATGGAAAACGTTTTAGTCGTACCTAATTACTTAACGGTTGATATTTAGATTGAAAGTTTGATTTGGTTGTTTAAACTAAGTGCGAGGAAAGTAAACGCAAGAAAGTAGAAACTAGGGTTGTAAACAATGATTAAAAACCACTAGGATGTTATCGGGTTTCACGCCACTACACATGGATCAAAACATGCAACATAATAAAACAACCTACAAAGAGATTCTAATCAGTTAGTATCTTGTAGACTTAGTTTCTTTTCGGATAACTAACTATGAGAAGTGTGGACTATTGCAATGCCAGCCATCCCAAAATGAATGGTTACTTGCTTTGCATTACTTCTTCATGAAGTGTGTTCCTCGACCTTGCCAAGGTTGCACTTTCATACGTCAACTGATTCCATTTCATAGTATGAAAGTGCAACGATGGGAGTGAGTTTACTCCACTCATGAAAGCACTCCTAGATACCGAAACAGACGTATGGTGACTACATACATCCAGAACCAACTTTCAATCGATATTCAGATCTAAGGGTACAAACGTAGACAATTCATACCGAAAGACAATAGGTAATACAAGTTGATGATCAAGCAACAAGCATTCATTTAACGATTGATGTTGAACTGAAAAGGAGAGTATCTCTATTGCAAACAGTTGAATTACATTACATGAAATGAAAACATGGGTAGCGGGGCTACTCCCCGCACCCTAGTGAATGAGACTACTCGCTCATATCTAGGACAAAGAAGGAGGCGAGAAGAGAGAGAAAGAACGTCCTCTCCACGGAGGAGGGAAGGATGAACCCTCAGTGAAGAGAGCAATGATCTTCGCACTTCATGGATGCTTTGATGATGGATCTTCTCTTCCCACCTTCTTTGTTGTTGAGAGAGAAGGTAGCTTGAAGATGGAACGTGGATCTCAAACTGGCAGCCTTGGGGCGATGGATGAAAGATGGGAGTGCTCTGGAACTGGAGAGGCAGCCTTTGGGCGTCTGAGAGTTTTCTCGCTTGAGGACCCCTTTGGATCTTATTTATAGGCTTAAGTGGAGGCCAAATGGTCTTGAACCCGTTTGGGTGCTGAACACGTTTGGCCGCTGAACCCGTTTGGCCGCTGAACCCGTTTGGTCCTTGAACCCGTTTGGTCCTTGAACCCGTTTGGGCGCTGAACTCGTTTGAGCGCTGGACCTGTTTGATTACTGGACTCGTTTGGGCGCCGAACTTGTTTGGGCGCTGAACTCGTTTGAGCGCTGGACCCATTTGAGCACTGGACTCGTTTGGGCGCCGAACTCGTTTGGGCGCTGGACCCGTTTGGTTGCTGAACACGTTTGGGCGCTGAACTCGTTTGAGCGCTGGACGCGTTTGAGCACTGGACCCGTTTGGGCGCTGAACTCGTTTGGGCGCTGGACCCATTTGGGCGCCGAACTCGTTTGGGTGCTGAACTCGTTTGGGCTTATGCAGTCTCGGGACCGTTTAGAGTTCATGCGGTCGTGAGACCGTTTAGCCTTAAACGGTCTTGGGACCGTTTGGGGGTTTTGTAATTTTTTTGTGTTTTTCTGCAAGGAAAAAGAAGAGAAAAGTTAATCTATTGATGTGTCAGCAATAAGGTAAAGATTTAATGATCCTTTCTAATTTATTTATGAAAGAGTATGGAAAACAAGGGGAAAACTAATAAAATAGCATCACAAAGTGAGAGGTTATCACCCCCCCTAACTTAGAGTCTAGCTTGTCCTCAAGTTAGATAGAGCTAAGGCATGCAGTGGCGAGGCAATTTTATTTAGTTAGGGTTTCCATACTCTTGTTTCAATTCTCAACCTGAGTTCTCCTCAAATCATATCGGATCTTATTGCTTGCCTTGACTCTTTCAGGTTTTTGAGAGATGCATGGGTCTCAAGTTCCTTCCGTATCCCGTAGCTTGCATTGGGACCACTTTTTATTCTATACATGTTGTTGACTCTAATCAGCTTTATATCTCTCTGAGGAACCTACCGGTAACTAGAGTGGGTATGAGGGTTGGCTAAAGGCTTAAAGTGTAACTCTCCCTTTTTGTGGGAGAGGGCTTGTCTATGCTTTTTAGAGACCCACTACCGGGCACGACACATCTGCCTTCATGAGGGCAGCTGAATGTACCGGCCGGGTGAGCTCTTTGTTAGCCTTCTCTTATATTTAGAAACCTTAGGGTCCCACTACCAGGCACGACACATCTGCCTTTATGAGGGCAGCTGAATGTACCGGCCGGGTGAAACCTTTATTGGCTCTTCTTATAAGTCCTTATGCATGGCACAACTCTCATGTTTTTATTCAACACTCTGGCTTTTATTCGAAAAACTCACAGGCTTGGGATTTGGGGATTGCTTTTGGAATTTATTTTGGGCAGCCAAGCCTCTTTTATTTGAAGAGAGAAAAGTTGTTCTTAGAGTTTTCCAACATGCACTTATTGTGTGGTCCGCTTGTAAGACTTCTTAATTCGGAAGTTGCCTGATACCCCTCTCGTCCTTGAAAGCTCAGCTTATTTCTGCCTTGATATAGACCTTGTGGAGAGTCAGATATAGAAGTGAAATAAAAGCATGAAAACCCAAGGTGGAGAGATATTATTAAGTCGCCATTGTATGTCTAAGTGCTATTTTACTTTTGAGGACTAACCTGATTCTAAAGTTAGCTGAGGGTGACTTTTATTCTAAAGATGAACCATTCTTAAGAAGCTAAAGGTGTAACGGAAACTGAGAAAATTTATACAAGAAAAAATAGGAGAAGATGGAGAAAGAAGGATATAGAGATGATACCTCGCCCTTGTCTAATGTACTCCCCCCTAACTTATCACGCACTCTGTCCTCAGAGTGTCAAAGTGATAGGTGGAGTAGTACGAGGACAAGGGCCGCAGGTTAAGTGAATCCTGTGCTTTCCCCTGGTGCTTGAAGGAGTTTAGCTACAAATTGTCCTTGCAGGGCGTGATAGTCTACGTCAATCATATCCTCTACTGGTTTCTGAAGAACGATGATGGTGTAGATCCAATAAAGGATATGGAAGCCGCAGTCATTTGATTGTCGAATTTGTTGGGGACACTTGTTGCAGAAGGAAGGGCGGTGAAAATGCTCTTTGTCATAAGCTTTTGTGTGCTGACTTAGGAAATCGATTAATTTTTCAGCACATTCTTTTGCTACTACCTCCGTGGGTGGTTTTGGCGTCACGACATAATTCTTCTGTTTTGGATTGTACTGGCTGTCGGAACTATTATAAATTGTAATTGTTCCTTCTGCTAGGTTTGTTGCCAGGAGCAGCCAGTGTTCATGATAGAGGAAGGGTAGCATGATGAACTTCGGCTTTGTGTGTTGTAGATAGTAGATTAGTGTTTCATCTACGCTGAAGTGCTTTAGCTTTAAAAGGTCATCCTTCAAATAAGGAGACGCCATTTATGTTGTGGGGTTATCTTGGCCTAGGATAAATTGGTAGGCGGCCATTAGGCTTACAGAGAGTGATCCTTTAAATTGTAAAGTTTCTCGAAGAGTGTCTGCCATTATGAGAATGTCACCAGACATGAACACAAGTTCATCTTTCTCGGCAGAAAGCCTTGACATGATGAGACGTAGTTCGTAGTCGGAGAGGCCTTTGCAAGCATTGAGATCAAAGTCTGGGAAAGATGGTTTGATGGCAGACAAAGGATCAATGTCGTCTTTGCTTTGCTCGGTTGTCGAGGCTGGTTCCTTTGATTTCTCTGACTCCTTCAGAGTTTGTCAGAAGGGTCGCTGCTGCGGTCGCTGGATAGATGAGAAGAGGTAGCGAGGGACATCATCTGGTGCCATCGTCGGGTCCTTGAAGAACCGTCTATCACAGATGAGCTCCATGGCATAAGATCCTCGTAAAGAATGAAAATCTTCAGCAACCAGAGCAGAGAATGGGATTTCTTGGTTCAACGCTTGGATGTGACGTATGGTGCAGAAAGCGCAATCTGCGGATTCTTCGTCAGCTTGGACTTGCGGGTTTATTATTTTGAACCAAGGCTGGCTCCAGTTGTGGCGGAGAGATGGACGAGCAGCCCAAATTAGCTTAAGCAGTCGAAAGGGTATGCATCTTGCTTCACCGACTGCTTCACCCATAAAGTTTATTGTACCGGCGGGTAGCTCAGCGCTGCAGAAGTTATAAATCGTGGCGTCCCGAGCCTCGGTATCAACAACCATGAATAACCAATGATTTGAAACTTGGAAGGGCACGGTAAGATAACGTGCTCGTCGTGCTAAACCGGTACGCAGACGTTTGATTGATTTTTCTTTGATGTCCTGGTATAGCAGGCCTAAAGATAGGGCAGGCGAGGCATTAAAAACAGGCTGCTGCCGCTTATGACTTCTGTACATTTCTATACAGTTGGTGAGAAGGACACGGAAGATAGACATTGGCATCGTCAATCGAGGTCGCAGAATGTTGCGGAAGGCTTCATGTGTCATCTTGCGCTTTGTTTTAGCATTGTGGTAGATGATATCGTCCCCTGCTTTTGCATCGTCCACGATAGTGTTCAGTATTAAAATATCTTGAGCATCTAATGTGGAGATGGCCGCCATATCTAGGTCATGCATTTTGTGTGGTAGGGGTGGTGGCGGGGGAAGCTCTCGTGGAGGTGGGGAGGGAGGTAGTTCTGGAGCTTCCTCATAGCCCTGTATGTCATCGTCTGAGTCCGAGGCAGGATCGAGCTCTTCATCAGTATCTAAACGCACTCGTTCTGATTCGTCCTCGTCATGTGGTGAAGCTGCTGGCGTGTTGAGCGCTGAGGGGGGTGGGACAGCTGTTGCGGGGGAGCTGGCGCTGGTTCCTATTATACATTGGTGGAACTCAGCGAAAGCCGCGTCTTTAGAAGCCTCCCCGATGGATCCCATAGCGGAATAGTCAAGAAATTGGTCCCCATATGACATGTTAACATTATCATTGCGTGGGGATTTGGGATCTTTATCACCGTCATGGTGATGCAAATGCTGTTTGGGTTCTGTTCCATGGCTGGGAACCTCCCCAGCATTATCTGGTTTATCAGAATCATCACTTGAGGAGGTACTATTGTTGGAGTCAGTCGAAGAATCAGAATCTTCATCTTCATCATCTTCATTTGCTGCTGATTTATCCGTTGTTTTCTTATGTGCTTTCTTCTTGCACTGACGATGGATGGATTGAAGCTCGTTGTATGCCACATGCACGTGCTCGTGTGTTTCGAGCAGTGCGTCATGGGTTTCCTTTAAATTAGAATAACGTGCTTCAACCGAGAGGAGTCGTGCTGTGAGGTCAGTTACTTGAGCTCGTAGTTGAGTAAGTTCATTGGTTGATGAATCCTCTTGGCATTTGTGTAGCTGTGTGAGGGTGATGTTGATGTCGTCCAAGCACGTGCTGAAAGCTTGTTGTTGTTGCTTGAGCTCGCAGAGGGTCTCAGGCAGTGGTTGAGTCTGTATTGAGATCTTCTCGACTAGCTTTGCCATCGCCTTGTGCTGGCTTTGGACTCCAAGGACCAGCTCGGGCAAGGTTTTGCAGTAGCCGTCGACGTGGTCAACTTGGTTAGCCACTGAAACTTGTCGTTGCTGGATTTCTTGGAGGATGCTTGGCAAGGCGTGGTTTTGCTCGTCGATCTTGGAGACCTGCTTTGTTAAACCCTGCACACAAGAAAAAATAGAATTTAATATGTTAGAAGGGTCGGTGAGGAGGTTTCGGATGGTGTCAAATTTCCGTCTGAATTCCTCACCGACGTTAGTGAAGGGGACCCCAGTGAGAGAAGGGTGGGGCGGCTGGGGTCGGGGTGGAATGGTGGTGGTAGTGTCATGCAGAAAGGACATTGTTGATGGTCCCGCGAACTGCGTAGTGACTGTGGAAGGGGTCACTAGCGGTGTCGGGGTGGCGGCGGATGAGAAGGGTGGTGACATATTCGGAGAGAAAAGTTTGTCCGGTAATGTTGATGGAAAGTCTGTTGAGGTGAAAGAGGTGAATTCGGGCGTAGTAGCAGAAAATGGGATGCCCGAAGGGAAGAAGGGTGATTTGGAAAAAGGTGGAAGAGTGGAAGATGATGGGGTGGTGGATGGTGTGGTGGAAGATGGTGGGGTGGTGGATGTTGGGATGGTGGATGGTGTGGTAGAAGATGGTGGGGTGGTGGATGTTGGGATGGTGGATGGTGGATGGTGGAGTGATGGTTTCGAGATCAGCATGTAGACTCATTATGAAAGAGTCTAGTGATGATGTTGTTATGTGTTCCTATGGAAGGGTGGGTTCTGTTTCGGGGTGGGGTTTGGAAGTTGGTGTTCCCGACAACTCTTGTTCCTTCAAAAGCCTTCTGGAAGGTCGTTTTACAGGAATTTTTGTTGTTTTTGCTGCCGGGGTGGTTATGCTAAGCTCTATCTGTCCCATTGTTTCTTTCTTGTCGGTGATTTTGACCGAAGACATAAGTGTTGCGATTTCATCATCTGAGAAAAGGAGCGTGTCTTTGTCATAATCTGCAAGTTCTGGTAGTGGGAGCAGCGTTCTGAAGGATTTTTTTGTAGGGCAGAAGACGTAGTGTAGCTTCCCATCCTTGTCTTTTATGATGAAGGAGTTCTTCAATGTTTGTTCGTTTGTAAGGATGTCGCCCTTTAATTTTGTGCATCTAGGTAGAAGTCTATCCATCTTAAGGTATTTGATCATTGATGTGATAAGACCACCCATACATATTTCTTTTCCTAGGGCGTAAGCTGATAGTTTTTGGATGATAAGATGCCCAATGTTGACTAGCAACCCATTTAGGATGGACCAGATAGCAAAGAGGTCTGAGAGGATTACATTTCCTCCTTCTGACCTGGGGAAGAGTGCGCCAGCAAGGATTTTGTGAAGTGTGCGCACTAGACCCGATTGAATGTTTGATGCTTTACATGTTTTTGCATCATAAATTGGTAGCCCCATTAAAGATTTCCAGAAGTTGTGTTTGTTGAACTTGGGGTTGTCTGTGCCAACAACCTTGGCTTTCTTCAATTGCTCTTGGTTGTCTATAAAGATTTCGTTCAGCATATTTCGAGTGATGACCACTTTGGTGTTGAAGATTCTGGTGGATATTCTACGATCACCACCGTCATGTGCTTTATCGAAAGTGTCCACTACTTCTCTAGTGAAAAAAGTGAAGAATTCCGTTGTAGGCTTAACGTATGAGGATTCAGTGACAAAACAAAGTCGAGAAAGATTGGAATTGTCTAGCAAGGTGAGGATTCTATTGTAGATCCCCATCTTCATAAGTATGCTTGGGAAAACGTACTTTGTCGGTTTTAGAGTTTGTTTAATGGATGGAAGGGTATGGATGTGAAGATTTTCTGGTGGTGGTGCTGTGGTGGTAATGGGGGGGAAATAGGAACGGTAATGGTGGCAGGGGTGGCGGTGATGGTGGTGGTTGGTTGAATGGAGGATGGTGGAATGAAACCTGCCAGGGTTTGTTCCCTTGCAGTGATAGGGTGAACCTGTTTCCTTGCCCTCTTCTTCGGTTGTGGTGCTGAAGTGGTTGCTTGGGCCTTCCTCTTCCCCAAGGACTTTTTGGTAGGGGATTCTGCCTCCGATGAAGGCTCATATTCCGAGGGGTCATCAGATGAGATTTCTTCGACCTCCTCTTCAGAAGGTTCTTCTGCTAAGCAGTGGTTGATGCGTTTTATCTCATGCATGACTTTGAGCAGGTCCACCTTTGCTGGGACCGTTCCAGTTTGTTCATAGTGGTCAATGATTTGCTGAAACTTCGCCCGGTCAGCAATTAATTCCTCCTTTGTCCAAAAAGGTTTGTCGGCTGTTCATGTTGGTTGTTTTGCGGGGGAGGCCATTCTGAAATTTTTGTCAAAAAAACAAAAGTTAGAGATCTGAAATTTGAATTTAAACAAGTTTATTAGAATATAACAGTATTTTTGAGGTTTGGTTGGATCCAAACGGGTTCGAGACCGTTTGGTTCCAAACAGGTTTGAGACCATTTGGTTCCAAACGGGTTCGAGATTATTTGGTTCCAAACGGGTTGCAGACCGTTTGGTTCCAAACGGGTTCGAGACCGTTTGGTTCCAAACGGGTAGAAGACCGTTTGGTTCCAAACGGGTTGAAGACCGTTTGGGGCCAAACGGTCCTTCGTCCAAACGGCTGCAAGGTCGTTTGGCACCAAACGGTTTGGAGACCGTTTGGAGCAGACCGTCGGGAAGACGAAGAGCCAGGCCGTTTGGCGGCGAGGGACGGCGGGAGGGAAGCCGAAAAATGCTCGTCGGCGGTGGCGACGGTGACGGTGGTACCGAGAACCGCGAGAGAAAACTCTACCTGTTAGGTGACGACGGTGGAAGAAGAAGGGTCGGAATGAAGCGACGATGAGCGAGCAGAAGAACGGAGCCTCGCACAGACGACGGCGAAGCATCAGTCGGAGACGAGAACGGCGGTGGAAGACGGAGGTGATAACGGTAAGCTCAGAGAAGCAAAAGTGCGCGCGAAAACTTGAGTGAAACGGAAGTGGAACAGAGAAAGCGAGAGGTTCTAGAAGAGAGAAAGGAGGGTGTGGGGTGTTATTTATAGGATGGGGGGGCATCCTTACAAATTCCCGAAGTCAAACGGGTGCAAGACCGTTTGAACTCCAAATGGGTGCGAGACCGTTTGAACTCCAAACGGGTGCGAGACCGTTTGAATCCAAACGGGTGTGAGACCGTTTGAACTCCAAATGGGTGCGAGACCGTTTGAACTCCAAACGGGTGTGAGACCGTTTGATCTCCAAACGGGTGTGAGACCGTTTGAACTCCAAACGGGTGCGAGACTGTTTGAACTCCAAACGGGTGTGAGACCATTTGGGGAGGTTTAGGTTTTTGATGTTTTTGATTTTTATGTTATTTTGTTTATGTGAAAGTTTTTTGTATATATATTTCAGAAGAAAACTAAACTAAAAAGAAGAAGAGGGAAGACGAAAAATGATGATACTAAGATCTTGGGTTACCTCCCAAGTAGCGCCTGGGTTTAATGTCACTGGCTCGACGAAATATGATCTGGCTATGCTGATGTTATAGAATCTTGGATCTCTATAGTTTGTCTTGGCAATTTGTCTGCTGGAATGTAGTATTTCTTTAGCCTATGACCGTTGACGGTTCTTTCTCCCCCGTTATCATCAAGGATAATAACTGCTCCTGTCGGATAGATATGTTTGATAGTGAAAGGCCCCGACCATTTTGTGTGCAGTTTTCCCGGAAACAATTTTAGTCTGGAATTGAATAAGAGAACCTTATCTCCGATGATTATATCCTTTCTTTTTATGTGGCCATCATGCCACATCTTGGTTTGTTCTTTGTAAATTCTGGCATTTTGGTATGCTGTCATTCGTAACTCTTCCAATTCTTGTAATTGAAGTTGTCTAAAATCACCAACACTCTTGAGATCAAAGTTCAATTGCTTGATAGACCACCAAGGTTTATGCTCTAATTCGACTGGTAGATGACACGACTTCCCATACACCAATCGAAATGGTGTTGTTCCAATTGGTGTTTTGAAAGCTGTGCGATAGGCCCATAGAGCGTCAGGAAGTTTGGTAGACCAGTCTGTGCGGTGCCTATTAACAGTTTTTTCCAATATGGCCTTGAGTTGCATGTTGGAGACTTCGACCTGTCCACAGTTCTGTGGGTGATAAGGTGTGGAAACTTTATGTTTGACTCCATATTTTCTTAATAGTGCTTCGAAACTCCGCTCAAGAAAATGAGATCCTCCATCAAATATTATTGTTCTTGGAACGGCAAATCTGGGGAATATTATTTCTTTAAACATTTTGATGACTGGTTTGGAGTCACAAGAAGTGGTCGGTAGAGCTTCTACCCATTTCGAAACGTAATCCACAGCTACTAGAATGTACGTGAATCCGTAAGATGGGGGGAAAGGACCCATGTAATCCACTCCCCAAACATCAAAGAGTTCAACTTCTTGCCACATATTCAAAGGTATTTCATTTCGTTTAGTTATTCCTCCAGATAGTTGGCATTTGTCACATGATCACACATATTCATGTGCATCCTTTGCGATGGTTGGCCAGTAGAAACCAGATTGAAGAATTTTAAGAGCGGGTTTCTTAGAGCTCGTGTGCCCCCCAGTAGGGCCTGAGTGACAGTGTTCTAAAACTGGGGTGTTTTCTATTTCTGGAATGCATCGATGAAAAAGTCCATCTGCGCATAAGAGGAATAGGTAGGGCTCGTCCCAGAAGTACTGCTTAGCATCATGAATGAATTTCTTTTTGTCATGGTATGATGCAGACGGATGGATGATTCATGTTGCCAAATAATTAACAATATTAGCATACCAAGGAAATCCAGTAGTAATCTTCATTAGTTGATCATCTGGTAAAGAGTCTCAAATGGGTATGTTATCGGAGTCTTTAGCTTCAATACGACTGAGGTGATCCGCGACGACATTTTCAACCCCACTTTTGTCTTTAATCTCTAAATCAAACTCCTGAAGCATTAATACCCATCTGATAAGTCGGGGTTTAGCATCTTGTTTTTGAACCAAATATCGTACTGCAGAATGGTCAGTATATACTATGACTTTTGACCCGATTAGGTAAGACCGAAATTTTTCAAATGCATAGATAACTGCCAGGAACTCTTTTTCGGTGGTAGTATAGTTCTTTTGTGCCTCATCAAGCGTCTTGGAAGCGTAATATATTACGTAAGGTTTTTTGTTAATCCTTTGTCCAAGGACTGCCCCTATAGCATAATCGCTAGCGTCACACATAATTTCAAACGGTTGTGACCAGTCAGGAGCTCTTAGAATAGGGGCAGAGATAAGGGCATTCTTTAGAGTTGTGAAGCTATTAATGCATTCTTGGTCAAATATAAAATCTGCTTCTTTGGTCAGTAGGTGAGTCATTGGCTTTGCTATCTTTGAAAAATCTTTTATAAATCTTCTGTAGAATCCTGCATGACCAAGGAATGCCCTGACTCCTCTGATGTCTTTAGGTGGAGTTAGTTTTGAGATGACATCGACCTTTGCTTTATCCACTTCAATCCCTTTTTCACTTACTCGATGTCCTAGGACCACACCTTCAGTCACCATAAAGTGACATTTTTCCCAATTCAAGATCAGGTTGGTGTCTTCACATGTTTGTAGGACTTTTCCTAGATTGAGTAAACAGTCATTGAAAGAATTTCCGTATACAGAAAAATCATCCATGAAGACTTCCATGATAGATTC
This sequence comes from Alisma plantago-aquatica, assembly GCA_963693085.1. Taxonomy (NCBI): domain Eukaryota; kingdom Viridiplantae; phylum Streptophyta; class Magnoliopsida; order Alismatales; family Alismataceae; genus Alisma; species Alisma plantago-aquatica. The sequence goes on along the minus strand of OY856413.1, from coordinate 522,748,230 downwards.
TGTTAATCTAGCGAAGATAGCAGTCATACATCTTTGGAAGGTTGCGGGTGCATTGCATAACCCGAAAGGCATCCTTCTAAAGGCATATGTTCCAAAAGGACAAGTAAAGGTAGTTTTTTCTTGATCTTCAGGATGGATTGGGATTTGGTAAAATCCTGAATATCCATCAAGGTAACAGAAGAATTTTTTGTGAGCGAGTCGTTCGAGAATCTCATCCAAAAAGGGCAAGGGGAAATGATCTTTCCTTGTTGCTTTGTTAAGTTTTCGGTAGTCGATGCACATTCGCCACCCAGTTACTGTTCTTGTAGGTACTAGTTCATTTTTATCATTAAGAACAACAGTGGTCCCCCCTTTTTTTGGGACCACCTGCACGGGACTTACCCATTGAGAATCCGAGATTGGGTAGATGATACCTGCTTTCAGAAGTTTGAGAACCTCAAGGCGAACTACCTCCTTGAGATTAGGGTTCAACTTTCTTTGATGTTCCCTTGATGGTTTGAATTCTTCCATCATAGGCAATTTGTGCATGCATAAAGCTGGATTTATACCCGTTAAGTCAGTCATCTTGTATCTGATAGCTTTCTTGTGTCTCTTTAGTTCATCAAGAAGTCTATTTTCTTGGTCCACCTCCAGGGTGAAGTTGATAATCACTAGACAAAGTTTCTCATTGTCAAGAAAGGCATGTTTGAGTCCCTCAGGTAGAGCTTTCATTTCAAGAGCCTTAGGTGGCTCAGTTGCTTCTATAATGGTGACGGCCTTGAGTTCTTCAAAGGTGGCCGTTGGGGCTTCTTCAGCTTTTTCTAAGTATTGAAGGCATTCTTGCACAAGTTCATTTGCCGAGAATTCTACTTCCGGATTTATCAAGATATCTTCCAAATCATCGGAGGGTTCAGACATTTCTAATTAGGACATTTGATATATAGCGTCCAGGAGAAAGACTTCCTCTTGAATGCTTGGACCTTTCATCCTATTAAGGACTCTGAACTGGAAAGCTTCCTTCCCAAGTCTCAAGATAATAGTTCCTGCTTCTACATCGATAAGTGCTCGGGCAATAGATAGGAAAGGTCTGCCGAAGATTATCGGGTATCTTAGGTCTTCTTGTATGTCCATAATAACGAAATCGCATGGAACATAAGAATTCGTTCCTATCCTGACAGGTATATCTTCAATGATTCCAAGGGGAGCAGTTATGGTAGAGCCGGCTAACTGAATTGTCATTGTCATAGGTAACAAATCAGTGAAGCCTAATCTTTTGCACATAGAATAGGGCATAATGGATATACTTGCTCCTAAGTCTGCTAATCCCTTCTTGCTGAAGCCATTTCCAATTGAACACTGAATACCGAAGGAACCTGGGTCCTTCTTTTTCTTTGGCATTTTGTTAAGCAGAATGTCTGAAGTGGTCTGAGCTAGTTTCACTGTTTCGTGCTCTTCTGTCATATATTTTTTTGACAGAAGGGTTTTTAGGTATTTGGCCCATGCGGGCACTTCGGAAAGAGCATCGAGGAATGGTATATAAATGTATAGTTTCTTCATAGCTTCTTTGAATTTCTGGAACCTAGTTTCCATTTTGGTTCCTTTCAGCCTGTTCGGATAAGGGATTCTGGGTAGAACTTCTGGCATTGGTTCCTTTTCGTTTTCTCTTTCAGTGGTTTTAGTAGATTTTTCCTTTTCCTGGGTTGAGCTTTCTGTTGGGGAAAGAATAGCTAAATCGTTATCATCATCATGGATGATTCTAGTGGTATCAGGAAGGACAAGACCAGACCTTGTGGTGACAGCATTTAGTTGCTCAGGTCTATTTTGGTCATGCCTTGGGTTTGCCTCTGGTTGCCCAGCAAAGGTACATGTTGGTGGTTTCAACTGAGCGGCAATCTGTGCTAATTGGGCCTCTACAACCTTTTGTTGAGCCTGTTGGTTCACAAGCATAGTTTGCTGAGATTGAAGCATCTGTCTAATCAAAGAAATTTCATCAGATGGTTGGGAAGGGGCACTCCTAAGTTGATATTGAGTGACTTACTGCCCTTGTGGTTGCTGTGGAGGTGTGTTTAACTACGGTTGTTGTAGCTGCTGCAACTGAGGTTGTTGTAGCTATGGGTGCAGTCCTGGATGGGTATATTGGTAAGAGGGATTCCTAGGATAATTGGATCTTTGGAAACCATTTCTATAATTCCCCTGATTTTGGTTGAAGTTATTCTGAAATCCTGGTGGTTGTCTATTGAAAGATCTGCCTTGTGTATGTTGTTGTGGATTGGCAGTCCCTGCAGGATTCCCATATTGAAAACCAGGGTGGTTTCTTGGTTTATCTGGATTGTAATACACCTGGCCAGGTATTGAGTGAATGGAGTTGACTTGCTCTGGCATTTGGTCCTCGGGATGTTCAATAATGGGTTCATATTGCGGCATTGGTGGTTGTAGATCCATCATAACATTGTATAGCATACCACATGATAGTGTGGGATGATCAGATGCATGACAGGCTTCGCAAATTCCAGTAGCTTCTTTTACTTGTTGAACCTGGGAGCCTTTCTTCTTGTCGTATTCTCCGAAAGAAGTTTCGAGAGCTTGTTGCTTGCTAGCAATAGTCTTCAAGGCCTCTGCAATGGCCTTGAGTTCCATAGATTCTTCAGCCTTGTAGACTTTAAGAATTCCCTTGGATTGGTTAGACGACCTTCCCCAATTGGATTGGTTCTCGCCCCCTAACGTAACTATATTCCAAGCATCTTCATAGTCCTTTCTCATGAAGTTTCCTCCAGATGAGGAGTCTAAAAACTTCTTGATATCATCACTTACTCCTTTATAGAATGTTTCAATCAGTTGATTTTGGGATATGCCATGGTGAGGGCACTTTCTCAGGAGTTCCTTGAATCTTTCCCAAGCTTCTGCAAGTGTTTCTCCGGGTAGTTGGGCAAAATGGTTGATCTGCCCCCTAATCTCGTAGGTTAGTGAAGGTGGAAAGAATTTCTCAAGAAACTTTTCTTCTAAGGGAGTCCAAGTAGTGATGATAGGGTGCCTATCTAAAGCATTGTACCAACTTAGCGCTCTTCCAGATAAGGTGAAGTGGAAGAGGTGTAACATTATTGCTTCCAAGGCAACTCCTTCTTGAGGTACAAGTCGGCAGAGTGACTTGAATCTCTTAAGATGATCCATGCAATCATCTCCAGATCCTCCAGAGAAAGAGATGCCTTGCATGATCTAGATCCATTGCGTCCGATTTTCAAAGGTTGGTATATTAATAATCGGTGGTCAGACTGGGTGATCATCTTCAGAATTCTTTGGGACTGCGTAGTCCCGAAGTTGCTTGTTTCTTAATGCTAATTGAGCAACGGCATTCTCGGCTTGGATGCGAGCTTGTTCCTCAGCTCGAATCTCGGCCTGCACTTGAGCATGAGTGTCAGCAATAAGTTGTGCTTGTTGTGCAGCTATGGCAGCGTTAACTCTTTCTGCAACAAGGTGTTGCTCTTCAGCCATCTGTCTGGCTCTTTGGCGGTTAAGTCTAATCCGTCGGTGGAAACTTGTTTCTACCTCAGAGTCGTACTCTGGTTCAGGGGAGAATCCGATGTGATGCGGGGTTAGCATACACGTTTTCTACCTGAGTAGGAAGAAATTCACTCGGTTAGATGATGAAAGGAAGCAAAGAGGTCAAGAAAATTTGGAGTAGTTATCAAGGAAAAGTGTAAAATCCTAATCAACCAAGAAGTTGTTAAGTAAAAACTAAAACGTTTCGTTGTCCCCGGCAACGGCGCCAATTTTTGATGGAGTTTTGCAACGCCATTAAAAATCCTAGATATGATGAATCTCTAGGTTTAGACTTGCTTGTACTATGGTAAGATCTCCACCCACATGTGCTAGGACACACAGAAGTCTTATCATAGTATAGTTAAGGGTCTAATCCTCAGGACAACGGTCTTGATTAGAATTAATCAAGATGGAAAATGTTTTAGTCGTACCTAATTACTTAATGGTTGATATTTAGATCGAAAGTTTGATTTGGTTGTTTAAACTAAGTGCGAGGAAAGTAAAAGCAAGAAAGTAGAAACTAGGGTTGTAAACAATGATTAAAAACCACTAGGATGTTATCGGGTTTCGCGCCACTACACAAGGATCAAAACATGCAACATAATAAAACAACCTACAAAGAGATTCTAATCAGTTAGTATCTTGTAGACTTAGTTTCTTTTCGGATAACTAACTACGAGAAGTGTGGAGTATTGCAACGCCAGCCATCCCAAAATGAATGGTCACTTACTTTGCATTACTTCTTCATGAAGTGTGTTCCTCGACCTTGCCAAGGTTGCACTTTCATACGTTAACTGATTCCATTTCATAGTATGAAAGTGAAACAATGGGAGTGAGTTTACTCCACTCATGAAAGTACTCCTAGATACCGAAACAGACGTATGGTGACTACATACATCCAGAACCAACTTTCAATCAATATTCAGATCTAAGGGTACAAACGTAGACAATTCATACCAAAAGACAATAGGTAATACAAGTTGATGATCAAGCAACAAGCATTCATTTAACGATTGATGTTGAACTGAAAAGGAGAGTATCTATATTGCAAATAGTTGAATTACATTGCATGAAATGAAAACATGGGTAGTGGGGCTACTCCCCGCATCCTAGTGAATGAGACTACTCGCTCATATAAAGGACAAAGAAGGAGGCGAGAAGAGAGAGAAAGAACATCATCTCCACAGAGGAGGGAAGGATGGACCCTCGGTGAAGAGAGCAACGATCTTCACACTTCGTGGATGCTTTGATGATGGATCTTCTCTGCCCACCTTCTTTGTTGTTGAGAGAGAAGGTAGCTTGAAGATGGAACGTGGATCTCAAACTGGCAGCCTTGGGGCGATGGATGAAAGATGGGAGTGCTCTGGAACTGGAGAGGCAGCCTTTGGGCGTCTGAGAGTTTTCTCGCTTGAGGACCCCTTTGGATCTTATTTATAGGCTTAAGTGGAGCCCAAACAGTCTTGAACCTGTTTGGGTGCTGAACACGTTTGGCCGCTGAACCCGTTTGGTCCTTGAACCCGTTTGGTCCTTGAACCCGTTTGGGCGCTGAACTCGTTTGAGCGTTGGACCCGTTTGAGCACTTGACTCATTTGGGCGCCGAACTCGTTTGGGCGCCGAACTCGTTTGGGCGCTGAACTCGTTTGAGCGCTGGACCCGTTTGAGCACTGGACTCGTTTGGGCGCCGAACTCGTTTGGGCGCTTGACCCGTTTGGTTGCTGAACACGTTTGGGCGCTAAACTCGTTTGAGCGCTGGACCTGTTTGAGCACTGGACCTGTTTGGGCGCTGAACTCGTTTGGGCACTGGACCCGTTTGGGCGCCGAACTCGTTTGGGCACTGAACTCGTTTGGGCTTATGCGGTCTCAGGACCGTTTAGAGTTCATGCGGTCTTGAGACCGTTTAGCCTTAAACGGTCTTGGGACCATTTGGCCTTAAACAATCTTTGGACTGTTTGGCCTTAAACGGTCTTGGGACCGTTTGGGGTTTTTGTAATTTTTTTGTGTTTTTCTACAAGGAAAAAGAAGAGAAAAGTTAATCTATTGATGTGTCAGCAATAAGGTAAAGATTAAATGATCCTTTCTAATTTATTTAAGAAAGAGTATGGAAAACAAGGGGAAAACTAATAAAATAGCATCACAAAGTGAGAGGTTATCAGTTACCTTGGGGGACAAAAAGAAAGGGAAGGTCAAAGGTGAGGGTGATTTAGGTGAATCCTTATGTATCAAGTATGTTCTTTTTGTGGATGGATTACATCACAATTTAATTAGTGTAAGTCAATTATGTAATAATGGTTACATTATTTTATTTACTTCTTTTGAATGTTTGATTGTAGATTCCCTCACCTATCAAGTAATATATAAGGGAACTAGAAGTGGTAATGTAACATACTAGATCTCGGACCATACCCTAGAAGTTGACATTTTGGACTTAGCTAAACAAGGTTGAAGGTTAGACCTAAATAGATGTTTAGTATAAACCTAATGATCTAATGCATGTATATATCACCTTAATGTAACCTAATGTTCTAACATTAATCTTAGGTTTATAATGGATACATAAAATATGCCACATAACTCATTTTGGTGGTAATATGAAGATAAGAAACTTAATTGGAAGAATAATTTAGACAACAGGTCGTTAATGGGCCATATGAAATATTTCATAAAAATAAGTATCAAAAGTGGAAACAAACTTCAAATTCGAAATCTACATATCATAATTAGTCTACATGCCAAATTTCCTAATTTGGACCACCTCGAAATATTAGGATAAGTTTAGGAGAGAGAAAATGAGTAAAAGGTATAAGTAAAGAATAATGTGATTATATAACTTCAAAATATGGAAACAATGCAAAATTCATATTCAACACATCAAACATAACTTGTGGATGAAGTTTGGTCCTATTTGGAGGTTGTTTGTGCAAGTTATGCAATTTTAGGTAAATTCTGGAGTTTTCTGCAATTTACCCAATTGGGAGGTTTTCTTTGCAAATTATCAAATATAATCCTTATATATTCCCTTACCATTCCCGAGTTTTTGAACCATGGGGAACCTAGTTGCACCTTGGTTTGAAGGTGTTTCTTTCCAAGGCCATTTTAGGGATTACTCTCTTTATAAATGAGCTTATCTTTAGAAGCTATCAACCAATGGGGTTAATTCTTTGATTGGAGGTCGGTTTGGATGGCCTATAAGTGTCCATAAACTGAAATTTTATATTCAATAAGCATCTATGAGCTTTCCTCTTGCATGGCCATGAAATCCCTAGGCTAAGGACACATGGAAAGCTCCATGGACACCTCATGCTTGACTTCTTCCTTATCCATAAAGGTTTGCATGTCCATAGGCACCCTTAGCATTGGACACATGGTAAGTAACTAGACACCTCATGCTTGAATTCTTCCTTATCCATAATTACTTTCATGTTCATGTACACTCTTATACATGACACATGGAAAGTCTCATAGACACCTCATACTTGACCTCTTTATTTATATAGCCATATCTACCCCTTCCCAACTCCCAATTAGAAAACTCTTGCTCTCCTTTATTTCCTCTAGCTTTGAGCATCATTCCTACTCTGTTTTTCCATGAAGGTGTTGTACCAAGGTAAAAGTAGGTGCCTACCTTGGTGAACAAGGCTCCTAGGCTTCCAAATTTTCTCTAGTTAGGGTTTCTAAAGCTCCTCCTTGGTTATTTCAACCAAAACTAGTATGTTTTCTCCTTTCCTTCCCTATTTTCATGTTGTTATTCTTCCTTCCACCTTCCTCCAGGTCATAACCATGGTCTTCCATGGTGAAACCCCTCCTAGAACCCATAAACACCTCATCTCCATGTTCTTTTCTTAGGGTTTTTCACCTCTAAAGTGGAGAAGGTGCTTCTTTCTCAAGATAGGAGCTTTGTTGGAGAAACCAGTCTCTCTAAGCTTGGGAATCTTACTTATTGGACCTGTCAACCTTCCCTAGAGGTTCTTTGGAGGCCTAGACTTGACTTGGACTATTTAGACTCTGAAGTTGAGGTTCGATGTATCCCCTATTCTTCTATGTTTAGCAATTCACCTATGCTTATTCATTGTCTTTGTCCTATGGACATTAGCCTATACACAATGTCTTTTCTTTTAACAATCATGGTTCATGTTAACTACCTTATTTGATATTGATCATGTGATGATGGATATTTTTTTTGAACTCTTATCTTGTGCTTGTTCATGATGGAACTCTAAAAGATGACATGTGATGTCGTTTTCCCACTTATGAGGTGGATGTATATGTTGGCCACTTATGTGGTGACTAGTTTATATATTGTGACTATACTTTCTACTTGCCTCTACATTTAACATGCTATGTGATTTAGTCACACTAGAGTAGTGTAATTGCATTGATTTTATGGCAGATGTGTTATTTCCTAACGAGCAGATGTGATATTTCCTGCTCTTTTGGGATGGAAAGAAACCTCATAAATAAGGCAAGATGTGTGTTTCTTGGCCCATGTTTTATATATTTGGGAGATTGGAAGTATTACTTTCTCTACCAGGTTTCAAGTTTATGAGAATTGGCCTCCTTTGTGTTTATATTGTTCTAGGGCTATGTTTATCTCACATGCATGTAGGCTAATAATATGGGGAGTGCCTTAATTCTTTACATGTCCTTGTGTGGCACAATCTTTATGTTTTATTAATGGCAAGTATTATTTTGTTATCATATTATTTAAATTCATTTTCTCTTGATACCCATTTGTGTGGTCCTTATCCTTTCTATGGGAAGCCTTTTATATTTGATGACCTTTATTCCATATATTGCTCAATTTCCTATTTAGTATCCACATACCAGCCTTTGTTGATGTCATCTATTTTCTCTTCTTGTCAGGGCATGCTTCCAACCCTAGGTGAAGGACTTGGATGATAAGGCATGAAGTTTTGGACTAGCTTAAGGGATTAAAGCTTGGAGACAAAGTTGTTATGGTTTAAATTTCCCTGTACTTGGATCCTTATGTTATATCATACATGTAGACCCTTATGGGATATTATGATGTACTTTTGTAATCTTTTGTAAAAATTCAATATAGTCATTATTTTTATTCCGCTGCTATACTTTGGTTGTTTTGAATACCATTTATTGAAGTTTGAAAATTTTACACCTATTCTAGCAAACCTTTCAGTGTGTTTGGAATGGAAGTTTTATTCTTCAATTTTTTTTTAGTAAGGGGGTGATCCCACACTCCTTATAGCATTGTATTAGAGCCCATGGTAGTCAAAATCTGACTATTTCAATTTTGTCTCCCTAGTTAGAATACTTTCCTTACCTTTAAGTGACATGTTTTCACTAGAGTTGATCAATAGATAATGAATGGTTGATTTAGGATCCTATAGTTTCACATTAGAATAATGATGAATAGATCCCTAAAATACTTACAACTAAAAGATGCATAAGTAACCATAGTAACTTGTGGTTGTTTAGCTTGGCCTTTAGGCTGCTACAAGGATATGAAGTTGAAAGAAAAGGTTTATAGAAAGGATCAGGTTTTAGGGACTGGAAATATTTTCCTCCGCACCACTAATTTGGTTTATGCGGACTCCCGAATCCATATGATACCGACCTAGCCTGAGAAAATATGAATTGTCCGAATATAATGATTTTAGGCAATAGTATCCTTAGACATCTATATGATTTATCTTTAGGGACCCTTATATGTTGAACTAGTCTCCCAGGTGTAAATACTTGTTTGAGGATGGACAAGAGCAAGTTAACCCATAGTTCATAGTTAGTCTTTAGAATTTATGTTTCTTTTTTTTTTGCATGATGCTAATGTAGTTGGATGTAAGGAAGTGTAGTTGAACCTTTTGTTCCTAAAGAACAATTTTGACTTAATAAGATGTATCCTTTAAGGGGTGGTGAATAAGTTTTTTTCTTATATATGGATGTTTTGATTGTGAGGATGAAATCCCTTTAAGGGGTGGTGTGTTGTAACATACTAGATCTCAAACCCTACCCTAGAAGTTGACATTTTGGACTTACCCAAACAAGGTTGAAAGTTATACCTAAATAGATGTTTAGTATATCCCCAATGAACTAATCAATGTATAAATCACCTTAATGTAACCTAATGTTCTAACATTAATCTTAGGTTTATAATGGATACATAAAATATGCCACATAACTCATTTTGGTGGTAATATGAAGATAAGAAACTTAATTGGAAGAATAATTTAAATAATGGGTCGTTAATGAGCCATATGACATATCTCATAAAAACAAGTATCAAAGTGGAAACAAACTTCAAATTCAAAATCTACATATTAAAATCAACCTACATGTCAAATTTCATCTGATTTGGACAACATTGAAATATTAGGATAAGTTTAGGAGAGAGAAAATGATTAAAAGGAATAAGTAATGAATAATGTTATTATATAACTTCAAAATACGGAAATATTGGAAAATTCATATTAAACACATAAAAGATAACTTGTGGATGAAGTTTGGTCCAATTTGGATGTTGTTTGTGCAAGTTATGCAACTTTCAGTACATTTTGGATTTTATGCAATTTACCCAATTGGGAGGTTTTATTCGCAAATTGTCACATGAATTATAATACTTATATATTCCCTTACCATTCTTGAGTTTTTGAACCATGGGGCACCTAGTTGCATCTTGGTTTGAAGGTGTTTCTTTCCAAGGGCATTTTATAGGGATTACTCTCTTTATAAATGAGCTTATCTTTAGAAGCTATCAACCAATGTGGTTATTTCTTTGATTGTAGGTCAGTTGGGATGGCCTATAACTATCCATAAACTAAAATTTGATATTCATGAAGCCTCTATGAGCTGTCCTCTTGCTTGGCCATGAAATCCCTAGGCTAAGGACACATGGAAAGCTCCATGGACACCTCATGCTTGACTTCTTCCTATCCATAAAGGTTTGCATGTCCATAGGCACCCTTAGCATTGGACACATAGAAAGTAACCAAACACCTCGTGCTTAAATTCTTCCTTATCCATAAAGTCTTGCATGTCCATGGACAACCTTATACATAACACATGGAAAGGCTCATAGACACCTCATACTTGACCTCTTTCTTTATATAGCCATATCTACCCCTTCCCAACTCCCAATTAGAAAACTCTTGCTCTCCTTTATTTACTCTATCTTAGATCATTATTCCCACTCTATTTTTGCCACGTAGGTTCTTTCCCAAGGTAAAAGGAGGTGCCTACCTTGGTGAAGAAGGCTCCTAGGGTTCCAAATTTTCTCTATATAGGGTTTCTAAAGCTCCTCCTTGGTTATTTTGACCAAAAGTAGTAAGTTTTCTCGTTTCCTTCCCAATTTTCATGTTTTTAGTCTTCCTTCCACCTTCCTCTAGGTAGGAACCATGGTCTTCCATGCTGAAACCCCTCCTAGAACCCATAAACACCTCATCTCCATTTTCTTTTGTTAGGGTTTTTCACCTCTAAAGAGGAGAAGGTGCTTCTTTCTCAAGATAGGAGCTTTTTTGGAGAAACCAACCTCTCTAAGCTTGGGAACCTTACTTATTGGACATGTAAACCTTCCCTAGAGGTTCTTTGGAGGCCTAGACTTCACTTGGACTATTTAGACTCTGAAGTCGAGGTATGATGTATCCCCTATTCTTCTGTGTTGAGCAATTCACCTATGCTTATTCATTATCTTTGTCCTATGGACGTTATCCTATACATAATGTCTTATCTTTTTAAAATCATGGTTCATGTGAACTACCTTATTTGATATTGATCATGTAATGATGGATATTTTTTTTGGAACTCTTATGTTATGCTTGTTCATGATGGAACTCTAAAAAGATTACATGTGATGTTTTTTGCCCACTTTTGAGGTGGATGTATATGCTGGTCACTTATGTGGTGACTAGTTTATATATTCTGACTATAGTTTTTGCTTGCCTCTACATTTAACATGCTATGTGATTATGTAGCACTAGAGTAGTGTAATTGCATTGGTTTTTATGGAAGATGTGTTATTTCTTGCCAAGTAGATGTGATAGTTCATGCTCTTTTGGGATGGAAATGAACCTCATACATAGGGCAATATGTGTGATTCTTGGCCCATGTTTTATATATTTGGGAGATTGGAAGTATTCCTTTTTCTATCAGGTTTCAAGTTTATGATACTTAGCCGCCTTTGTGTTTATATTATTCTAGGTCTATGTTTATCTCACATGCATGCAGGCTGATAATATGGGGAGTGCCCTAATTTTTAACATGTGCTTGTGTGGAACAATTTTTATGTTTTATTAATGGTAAGTATTCTTTTGTTATCATATTATTTCAATTCCCTTTCTCTTGATACCCATTTTGGTGTTTCTTATCCTTTCTATGGGAAGTCTTTTATATTTGATGTCCTTTATTCCATATATTTCTCAATTTCCTATTTAGTATGCACTACCAACCTTTGTTGATGTTATCTATTTTTTCTTCTTGCTGGGGTATGGTTCCAACCCTAGGTGAAGTACTTGGATGATAAGGCATGAAGTTTTGGACTAGCTTGAGGAGTTAAAGTTTGTAGACAAAGTTGTTATGGTTTATATTTCCCTCTACATAGATCCTTATGTTTTATTTTTATTCTGCCGCTATACTTTGGTTGTTTTGAATACCATTTATTGAAGTTTGAAAATTTTACACCTATTCTAGCATACCTTTGAGTGTGTTTGGAATGGATGTTTTATTCTTCAAATTTTTTTAGTAAGGGGGTAATCTTGCCTCCTTACAGGTAATCTTTATATAATTGTACTTGACACTATTAAGCTTGTTATTGGTAGATGCCTAGTAGTCAATTTGACTGATATTTCTCTTTAGCATTGTCAGCTTGGTCATGTAAACATGCATCAATTGAAGAAGTTGAGCAAAAAGGACATGGTCAAGGGACTTCCTAAATTGGATTTTGAAAAGGATGAGGAATGCCAACCTTGTACCCAAGGAAAGAAAACCAAGTCTTCCTTCAAATCCAAAGGAGTCCTTAGTACCAAGAGAGTTCTTGAACTTCTTCACATTGATCTATTTGGACCAATGAGAACTCAATCACTTTGTGGTTCCAAGTATTTCCTTATTATTGTCGAGGATTTCTCTATATATACTTGGACCTTATTTCTTGTTCCAAGAGTGATACGCTTAATGTTTTCTCAAGTTTTTTTAAATGAGTTGAGAATGAAGCTTATTGTCAAATTGTTTCCATCCGTAGTGATCATGGGGGAGAATTTGAAAATGATCTTTTTGAACATTTTTGTCAAGAATCTGACTATGCATATAACTTTTCTTCACCTCAAACACCCCAACAAAATGGGATTGTAGAGAGGAAGAATAAGTCTTTACAGGAAATGTCTATGACCATGCTTTTAGAGTATGACACTCCAAAGAATTTTTGCATGAAGCCGTCAGTACCTCATGTTTTATGCAAAACTGGGTTTTTACACATCCTTCTTTAAAGAAAACCCCCATGAGCTATGGCGTGGTAGACAACCTTCTATTGAGTATTTCCATGTTTTCAGATTCCCTTGTTTTGTTTTGAATACAAAAGATTCTCTCTACAAGTTTGATCCAAAATCTTAAAAGGCTTTATTTCTTAGCTATAGCACTACTAGAAAGGCCTATAGAGTGTTTAATTTTGATCTTACTAAAGTAGAAGAATATATAAATGTTAAGTTTATTGAGACTAACCCCCATATCCCCAAAGATATTGTTCCAAAGGATGATGTTGCAAGTGAGGTAATTCCTATTCTATAAGAACTCAACATCACTCAAATGGGAAAAGAGGTGGTCTTCTAAGAAGAAGAGAAAGCTGAAGAGAAGAAGGATCCAACTCCCCAATTTGCAAAGAATCATCCAAAAGAGATGATTTTAGGTGATACATTTGAAAGAGTGAAGATGTGAGATGCATTCAACAAAGAACAATCCAAACAAACCTTCATCTCACAACTTGAGCCAAAGAATGTCAAAGAAGATGTTGGGGATGATGAATGGATCCTAGCTATGCAAGAAGAGTTGGAGCAATTTCAAAAGAATAAAGTATGGACCCTAGTACCAAGACCAAGTGATAGAAAGATCATTGGCACCAAGTGGGTCTACCGGAATAAGCTAGATGAAAACTGCAAAGTGGAATTTAGTGATCTTATGTAGACTAAATTTGAGATGAGTATGATGGGTGAGCTCACATTCTACCTTAGATTTAAAATCCAAAAAACTAAAGATGGGAACTTCATTATCCAAGCCAAGTACACAAGTGAGTTACTCAAGTGCTTTGGGATGGAGAACACCAAGCTGATTGACACACCCATGTCACACTGCCAAACTTGACAAAGATGAAGAAGGTGAGAAGGTAAGGGATAAGCTCTATAGAGGTATGATTGGAAGTTTACTTTACATGGAAGGTGAGAAGGTCTCTAGACTTGGTATAATGTTTAGTGTTGGTTTGTGTTCTCTATAGAGGTATGATTGGAAGGTGAGAATGTCTCTAGACCTGATATAATGTTTAGTGTTGGCTTGTGTGCTCTCTTTCAATCAAATACTAAGAAATCACATCTAATAGATGTTAACAAGATTTTAAGGTACTTAGTCAAAACCTTAAATTTTGTACTATGGTATCCCAAGTTAAGGGACTTTACTCTTACAACTTATAGTGATGCGTATTATGCAAGTTGCTTGATTGATAGAAAGTGCACAAGTGGCACTTGCTTTCTCCTAGGACCATGTTTGGTGTCTTGGTTCTCCAAGAAATAGAGCACGATGGCATTATCAACCACCGAGGCTAAATACATTGTAGCTGGGAGTTGTTGTGGCCAAGTTCTATGGATGAAGCAAATGCTCCAATACTTTAACATTCATTTTGATGCTTCTCCTATCTATTTTGATAATACTAGTGCAATTAACTTGTCATATAATCCTATCTTGCATAGTAGAGCTAAACTTATTGAGGTTCGCCATCATTTTCTTCGTGATCTCATTGCCAAAAAGGATATCTATATCATGCATGTGGACACAAAAAATCAGTTGGCAGACATTTTCACTAAACCTCTAGCTAGAGAGCAATTAAACTTTATTAGATCTAAACTTCTCATAACTTCTTTAAATGAATCTGATAAGCCTTCTATCTAGTTGTCATCTATCCTATTTGCTTTTTCGGTGTTTTGATCATCATTGCTTACTAATATGCAAAAAATGAGTTTTTCATGTTCTCTTATTTTTTTTATTTTTGCAAGCGCTTGTTTTATCACAGAATAGTACCCAATGATGAGTGATATGTTCCTAAGTATGTTTAAAATGCAAAATGGACTTGAAAAATAAAATTAGCACTCTAATGTCTAGAAATTAGATTTTCTAATGTTGGTCCAGGTTGACCATCGGTCGAGTTACTAACTCGACCGATCACAGGCCAAGAGCTTTTCTAAAAAAGCTGATCGGTCAAGTTTCTAAGGCACAGAACTCGACCGATGGTCATGCTGGAGAAAACATGAGTTAGGTTCGGCTAACTTTTCTCCCTCTCAACTAGACAAAAATCGACCGATCCAACCTCTATCTCCCTCAAGCTGTCAACCCTAGCCCCGACATTCCTCTTACTAGCCCTAGTTCGACCTAGATCAACCTTCCTTGATCTCTCTCCTATCAACCCCAGGTCTGTGGACGAGTTTTGGTGGTGTTTCTCTTGCTTTTACTCTCTCCTTCCTCTACTTTTTGTCTCCATGGTGTCCAATAGGAGAAAGAGGGCTGCCCCAACTTGTGTACCATCATCGTCTACCAACTAGCATATAATTCCCTTTGATGACACCTTCTTTGTCTCCAATGAGGCTCTTAATAGGTACAAGGAGCTCCTTCATAAGAAATACTTTCCATTACATTCCTTGAATGAGTCATGCCCATGAAGACAAGAGGTCATTGATCAAGTAGCTGAGTTGTTGTACGACCAACATCTCTCTGCCTTGTGTGTCAAACGCTTGTGCTACAACAATTCTATAACAAGCACAAAAGCCATTCATGAATTCTATGCTAACTTGCAATGGAATTATGACACACTTGTACCACCACCCAATATTCAAATAGTAATCACTTCCATGACCGCCAAGAAGAAGTTCCAAGTCTCTAAGGATACCCTGAACATCTTCTTTTTGGGTATTGAAGTGACTGACACCTAGCAAAAGGACTATCTCAAGTATTTTGACCTACTCGAGCCTAAGGCCTTCTACAAGCAGTATGATCTTACTCTCCCTAATATTCATAAGTTCTTAAAGAATCCTCAATTCCAATATAGGAAGAAGTCCACCCTTCCCTCCTCTTCCTTAGATCTCAAGAATCACATACTTGCCTTAGTTGTTAACTGCAATATTTATCCCAAGAAAAATCAGACCGAAATTGTAGAAAACACTACGTTAATTATGTATTGTCTCTTGAGAACATAGGAGGCAAGTGCACAATATACGTTCACCACCATATGACCTTCTTTGTCTCAGGCAAGAATACATGTGGCACTCACCCTTCCTACCAGCCCTGATCTGTGGTCTTTTCGAGCTTACCACTAGAAAATCTCTTTTCTATGACATGTACTAGAAAACTACCTGAAAAGGAGATTGCATCAGTGAGACCACACTTCAGAAGTCCATGCCTATCCCATTCTCTACCACACCTTGTGCCTCTACCTCTACCTCTACCTCTTCCTAAGTGCTTCCACCACCTCAGCCTATGCGACCTACCTATGCCTTGTTCCATGTATCCAATGAAACCCTTATGGGCTACATGATGAATCAATAGGCGTACAACCATCATGTTCTAGAGCATATTCATCTGGACCTATGTGCCATCATTTATAACATGAACCATTTTTGTGCACACCCTTATCCTTACTACCATCCCTACCCAGGACGTGACTATGCATCCTATGGATATGATCACTTTTACCCTACCTCTCCACCTGCTTCTTTTGCTGCTACACCCTCTGCTGTTAGTGGATCTGCCTCTGGAGTGCTACCTCTGATAGTTGGCCCATTGGCCACTTTTCTTGATAGTCTTGGTAGTACTGCTCCTTCCTTCCCATAGGACAATGAGCTTCTTGCTCTTGGCATGTCTTGGGATGAGTAGAATGCCCATCGGCCCGGTTGAGGTTTTAGTTCTCTTACTAATGAGGAGATTACAGATCAGGCTAATGAGGAGCCTATTTCTATTGACGAGGAGGCTGATGAGGATGATGGTGATTCTTCTAATGATGGCTCTTCTGGTGACTCTGGTGATGAGGACGTTGTTTTCTCTACTGCACCTTCATACAAAGATGATGACTATGAGCCAGAGGCCGCAGATGTTGATGTTGATGATGTTGTTGATGATGTGGACATAGATGACCTAGATGTTTAGTTTTTTAGTTTTTAGTCTAGATGCATATCATATATATCTTTCTAGGCTATTTTTGTTAAAAACATTTGGGCACATAATCTGAGATGCACTATTTTATCATCTAGTTTTCATTGTTGTCTTGTAGTTGTTTTCTGAGAACATGCTCTTTGTGTTGTAATATTAATCTTGTGTACACTTACTCTTTGATTTATAATATCTCATGAGTTAGTGCCATGTTTACCATAGTTTGATTATGACCTAACTTGTGTGTTTCTCTTGACTCTGTTTGGAGTATGCTTTGAGATTGCATGTTGTGGATGTATGTTTAGTTGTGCTTGGAGAAGACCCATTTCTGTGCATTTCTACCCCTTCCTTTTTTATAATGTCAAAAGGGGGGAGAAGTTCAAAGTTTTAAAGATTAACCATATTGTTTCTATTGCCGATGTGATCCTTTTCTTGTTCATTATATGCCTTATCATGTGACTTGCTAAAGGACCATATAGTATATATGTCATGTTGCTTTGTGTAGATAGACTAACTATGCAGGTAAGAGTAAGAATAAATTGAGGGGTAGCAATTCACATTGTTCAAATCATGTATCTCCCTACATTTCACAAGGCAAAGGTATAAATTTACATATCATTTTCAATATGATTGAGGAGTGGTTCGTCATTGTCAAAAAGGGGGAGAATTTTGACTTGAGAGTTATACATTGCCCATATTTTGATAATGACTTAAACCATTCCAGTCCTATGTATCTAATAGGTTTTTTCAATATTGATTTCAGGCTTTAGGTACATGAAAAGGATCAATTTACACAAGCCCTAGCTTGTTCAAGTTCAAGTCAAAAGCAATGCAAATGTGCAATTTAGGAAATCACTCCAAATGACCTTAGATGATTTTTGTAACCACTTGTATTGATGATATGTCTTGTAACTAAGATGGGAAAAAACCAGGGACACTTAATGCCAACCATTGATCACTCAAATGTCAGTTTACAAAATTTGTCATAGGTTATTTATTGGTCGAGTTGGAAACTCGACTATTCCAATGATGGATTTTCTAAAGAGACCAATCAGTTGAGTTGCAAACTCATAGATGTAGACTGACTGACTCACTGAGCAACTCATCGGTCGAGTTTCCCAGAACAAACTCGACCAATAGTTTAAAAATTGGCTTTGTCACATAGTGGATAGGTCGAGCTATCTTTATTGAAACTCGATCGAATGTACTATATGGAAAATGTAAAAAAATTGATTATAATCGTTGGTGAATTGTTTTGAGAAAGATTAGATTGTTGGAACTTGGAAAATGACTATATTTCACCCTTAAGTGATCCCACACTCACGGGATCACCCCCAACTATAAATAGGACACCTTGGAGTTCATTCCAAGTTTTCTCATTCATGCTATTTTAAGTCCTTGCTATACATGAGTGTGCTGCAACTCCATGAGCTCCTTTCTCTCTCTCATTTAAATTACATTTTGTGATTATGAGTGATTTAGGCCAGTTGTAAGAGAGATACTTCCTTGTTCTTGTAAAGGTATCATTCCATTCAATTGTCCCTACCCCCTTTCTCAAAGAAGAAAAGGTTGAAGCAAGCTATTTTGAGTGAAGGTGAAGTTGTTTCTATTCTTCTTCAAGGTTGAAAAAGAGGTGAAGATCTTCTCCAGGTGATGAAGAAGGCACAGGTTAAAGAACCAAGAAGAGTGGGTAATTCCTTGAAGGTAGAAGACTTGTATAAGAGTAGGTAAGTCCTTGCAGAAGGTGGAAGACTCTTTGCAAAGTGGGTAAGTCCTTGGTAAGGTTGAAGACTCTTTGTAATGGATAGGTAATTCATTTGTGGGTCTTGTGTTGTAACTCTTATAAGTGAATATATAGAGGAAAGCACTTCCAAAGTCCTAGAGGTTGACCTCTCTAGGTAGTGGATTGACTCTCTCCTAGTTTGGAGAGTGGAACCTCTCTAACCACCTTGTCTAAGTGCATGTTTCAATTTCTCTCATCCTTGTTATGCTTGCTTAGTTAGGACTTCACATTTCTCTAAAGCTATTGGTTTTCATTAATATAATTTGAAGGTCTAACTTATCTTGTGAGAATTTTGAATCCCTATTCACCCCCGCTCTAGAATCCTAGATTCAACATATAATACTTGAGCTATCATTTGCATATTGGGTATCAGACTAATATAAAAAATAATCTCTCTTAGTGGAAGAAAACTTGGAAAGTCATCTAGAAACATATTCCTAAACTCCCACACTATAGTTATATTCCCTATCTCCAGACTCTTAGCCTTGGTATCTACAACATGTGAGAGAAAGAGGGACATCCAAATCCCAACATCCTCTTTTATTTGCAGGCATACACCAAACATGTAACATCTAAGAATTTGAGAGCTCATATAAAATGATCTTGAAATGAATGATTGGAATACACATATCACCAAGGTGGACCTCCTTTAAAGTGAGCCCATCATTAACAGCATTATGCTTAAGCATTCTTGAAATTCAGTAGTACTAGAACCAGTGATCTATCGGGAAGTAGATCTCGGGTAGTGTGTTAGTGAGGAGAAAGTGCATAGTTTAGGCCCATGGTGGTCTTTGGGGCCATTTGTCTTTCCTAAAACTCCATTATAGCCTTGTAAAATGGGCTCAAGCATAAAAATTGGGATCAGAGTGAACTCCCTTCCAACATGTGAGACCCACATGGGCAGGTGGCATGCCAATCTTCAGTTGTGTGATCTAGGCATTATTTAAAAGGCTATTTGTGGTGATGTACTCACCCTTGATGTAACAACCCACTCCCTCTATTATCCCCAATGAAGGTGATCGAGGAAGAAAGGATCATCAACTACTTTTTAGAATCTATATTTATCAAGTAACCAATAACTATCCATACTTTCATTAATAAAATTGATTTGACAACCAGATGGAAGATAATTCTGAATAAGGATGTACATAATGCTTCAAAAGGGAAATGTTATGGAAAAGGAAATAAAATACCTAATGAATCCTTTAGAATTTCTTTATTTTTATCTTCTTTTGATGCCATATTATTGATGTCTATGTCTTGAAATAAATATGCAACAAACCTAAAATGCTGAAAAACCAAACACACACTCAATATATTTCTAAATTGTGTATGGGGGTTCATTGAAAATATGTGCACATATGTGTAACAACATATCAAGCATAATCATCAATTTAGTTAATATGAGAATATTTAACTTTTTGTATAATTGTTTAACCCATATTCATCCTATCTCTACATTAATCCCTTTTTCCATCTGTGTATTATTGGGTTTTGATCCAACATTAGATTTAGGGTGATTGTTCACTATTATACTTGGTCAAAACTAATCATTAATTTTAATAATTTACTCAATGAATATCCTTAGCTTACTAAGAGTATTAAATCCTTTAAACTATACCTTAGTCATTGGATTTTGAGTATTGAAAATCAATCTATGTCTAGATGATACATACAGGGCATTGTATTGGAACTCTAATTATGTAAACATCTAAAAATTTAGGTAGAGAATGTTGAGAAAATATTGAAAATTATGAAAGTTTATATGAATGTTCAATCATAAAATAGCCACGTGCCTTTTCTAAGATGCTTTTGAAAGTAAGGTTATGCAAGAATTCAAGTTCAAACCCAAATCAACCCATCAATATTAAAAATTAGCATAGAACTAATGTGACACATTGATGTTTAATGTAATACTAATTGGATTTTATTTGGGTCCTCAGTCAGCCTTTATAGGTTGGATTAGGGTTAACTAATAGAAACTATAAATCATCCATACTATGTGTCATAATGATTAAAAACCAAATTAGGCATTCGGTATAACTCTGATTCTTAGATTGGATGTATTATTACATCTTTAATAATATAGATAAGTCTTATGAACTAAGATCGAATTGAACCAAATATCAACATTATCTCCATGAAATTAGGGTTTTCATATGTTTTCATATGATCATTATCACTGAAACATGAATGAAAATATAACTTTTGAATCGGGGGCCAAACTACATATTGAATCCTTTATTTTTGAATTCCACATAACTTTCAGATCAATTTCGTTTATATATTCAATGTATTTAGGCATATGGTTCATTTTCTATGACTTTTACTAATTTAATTACCTAATGGCCAATCATAGGTTCCTACATCATCTAAATAATTAATATTCGAGTGTAATGGTGATGGATTTAAATAAATGATAAGATTATCATTTTGGCCATGCATGTCATATTTTCACACTATTTTAGGGCAAAAGGGTCAAACCCCTAAGAGAATTGTTCCTCAATCAACTCGCTTGCGACATAGGCAACCATGAAGTCAACTATGTTGGTTATATGCCCTAAGAGAAATCATGTGGTGATGGTAAAATGGATATTTTGTACTTGATTTGATGATTAATGAAAGTTAAGTCTAGTTATTATGTTTTTTTTAATATAGAGATATTGAATAAACCTAAAAATGACATTAGAGTGCTTTGACTCGATGACATATGTTTTGTGTTATGGACCTGAACATAAGATGATACGTATAATAATAGTACTCATTGTTGTTATGTCCCTATATGGTTATTATTATTATTATGGGTAGTTTATGAAAACACTAATACACAAGACTACCATGTATGGTGAGTGATGACTTTGTCTCTTTTGTCATGACAAACCCACCTTGAGACTTAGGTACATGGGTACTTGTTAGAGAACACATTTTACTTGACAAACCCACCTTGAGACTGACACTTGGGAGTCATGTAATGAGATGTCAGAGTCATATTCCAATGTGACAATGGTGACTGTGATCCTTAGACCTGAAGTTACTTCTATAACTACATGTTGTTCTACATACTTTGACACTAGTCCAACATGACTCTAAAATAAGGTTTTTTAGAAAGGTGGTGATTGGGTACACTGTAATACATATGGATCACAATGAGTGATGTTGATGGAATTTGTCTCTCCTTTAGGAGTGATATATTAACCACTTGATAAGTGACAATATGAAATGCAAGGAAGTTCTCATGTGAGTCAATATATGATGTTGAGCTCACAATATCTGGAATAGTATGATCAATTTCGAGGAACATAATTTCAATATTAAGAGGGTGGCATTCCATGCCCTAGTTTCAATCTATTTATATGTGAAAAAAATATTATACATTTATGGTAGAATTGGTCACTTTAAAGGTTGTAGTTCTTCTCCAAATGATCCTCTTACTTGGGTGGAAATGATGTATGGATAGAGACCAATATTTTCTGTGTTGTTTTGGGCATATATAAAATGTTAATTAGAAACCTATCATGTCACACACTTAAGGACACATAAGGAAATTGAAGTACAAAATCAAACAAATGATTAGAATGGTTCTAAATCATTAACATGTTGATTTTCTATCTAATAGAATGTCAAAAATGTCTGGTTGGCCGATCAGATTTATTGGTTAAATGGATTAATTGATTGTCAATTATGTGACTGAATTTTGTGTTGGACTAACCCAGTTATCCAATCGATTAACATGGTCATTCGATCAGAATACAATGAAGAAGGTCTAAAATTATAAAATGATTTAGATCTAAATCTGATCTAATCTAATTGGTTGGTCAGGTAACCTGGTCGGGCGATCATAATACTTTATAAGTCAGAATAGGACCCTGATCGACTGATCAAAATACCATTTTGAGTTTCCAGTACAAGAATAATTTTTGGATTAGGATTAGGAAAAGCATTGGAATTAGTATTTCCGATTCCCATGACTCTATTATGTAGGGTTTGCCAAATCTTTTGAGAAAACTTGTAATAAACGTTGGCCATCAACATTTTCTCTTAAAGAGAGGAGAGTGTTCCAAGGACTACCACCTAAGTAGGAGAAGAAAGGGAATTCTTGGTGGATGATCCAAATCCCTTGTTGATAATTCAGGATTTCTTGGTTGTTGAATCAAATCTAGATTTGCAAGATTGAGTTTTTTTACTGACAAAAGACATGTCTAATTGTTAGAGAAATAGAGTACACAAAGGTATAACTTGTATCCCTCCATATGTATTTGTTCAATGTTGCTTTATAGGTACAAAGGATTCAACTTCTAGGGTATAAAGGGAAGAATTTGTTGTTATTTTGAATTGGACCCTTACTAAACATATGTCTAATGTTCACTATTTCTGTCTATGATATACTTTCTCCGGAGGCCTCAACAAATTATATGAGATATCATTTCCCTTCATCAAGTCTTTCCAGACTCATCTAGTGGCAACATTGTAGATGATGCAGTCTGATACAGGTTCTCGGGGTTAAGGATTCCATAATGATATCCAAGGAAGAAAGTGAATGTTTAACTCAAATCACCACCTATAGAGAATCATAGAAGATCCATGTGAATCACATGGATATTTTTCAGCTTTAATGATTCCTTTTGATAGCATAAAGTGTATGTTTTGTGAGCACCATTGATCATTAATGTTTGGTAATCAGACATGGATCCCAAGGTTTCCTCAGGACTTGTTGGATGTTGGAGAAGCTTTGTGACCTCCTCATGATTATATAGGACTATCAAATTTTCAAGAGTCATCTTTAATTATTGGGGAAAATTCTTTAGTGTTGAAATATTGTGAAGCTCAAAAAAGGGTGTCAGGGGTTCTTGTTGCCAATTTAGGGTCAATTTTGGTTGGTGTGATCATAGGGAAACTATAGGAGGTCTATTTATAGGCTAGGGTAAGGGAATAAGTTACAGGTGATAAACCCTAACCATTCATATTTCTACTAGGATTGGATATTATCCCAATTCTGAATGATAATGGTGAAGCCTTATCTCATTGGCTCCATCTGGATCTATGAAGACAATGCAACAATTTCTGTGAAGTTTGGTGAATTTAGAGGGGTATGATGGAACCGAGGGAGAATCTGACACATGCAAGCCTAGTGAAATAGGTAAACAATAATTTATAAGAAATATAATTGATGATCAGTTGTTAGGATCTGAGACAATATCTCGTATGATGATCAAAGTCCTAGGTAAAGTGGACATACATGTGGAAGAGATAAATATGATTGTAGTTGAATTGAATTAACTTCATTTATTTGTAATATCATAAATCTTTAAAATTTACCTAGGTCTCTAGAAGAATCCATTTGATACCATCTGTTGGGGATAAATTTATTTTAGTTTAATATCCACCTATGCAAGAGTGGAGACCAAACTAAGAAAGATAGCTATAATTTAATCACCATTCAAGTAATTACATAAATTAATAATCAAGGTTACAAATTATCATATTATCTCTCCATTTTGATGTTTATCTTTTTCTAGTTATTATCCCATGTTGGACCAAAGATGGGGTCCATAAATGTCTATTCCATACTCTAAACTTGGTGTTTAGATAAATAAGGGATAAATCAATAATTAATTACCCAATTAAATAACCAACTAGGAATTTTCTCAAATTTTGGGTTTTCCTTTTATTATTGATTCAACAAACATCTTAAAGCATTATGGATATTAAATAAGAACACAAAATTCTTGAGATGGATAATTTGCACTAAAGGACTTAATTGTAAACCAAATACATAGAATTCAAGAATTTTTAGAGACACTTATTAAATGATCAAATTACATTAAGGCAAATCAAATGATAAAAAAATCAGGTTTTTTACATCCTAGCCACCTTATTAGGATTTTCCCTTGAAAATTCATCCTAGCTAGAGAACAGGTGTGAGTGTGCTTTCTCAATGTCTATCTTTGGCTCCCATGTGGCTTTGTCCTCATTATGGTCTTTCCGATGAACATTAATCATATCGACTCTTTTATTTTTGAACTCCTTAAGCTTTGAATTCAATATAATTATCGATGCTTTGGGAAGTACAACCTTCCTTGGAGATCTATAGGTTCAATGTTTAACTCATGGATATGATCCTTTACTTTTGCACTTTAGATGGACACATTGAACACCTCGTGCACTGAAGTTGTAGGGAAATATGATAAGTGACCTCGCCAACCTATTCTAGAATCTCAAAAGGACTCACATATTAGGGACTCAACTTTCCACAATTCTTCAATATGGAATAGAGGGACCAAATCTTTAGCAACACATGGTCTCCTATAGAGAAGTGAAGACTATTCTCTTTGCATCTACACATGAATTTTCTTGATCCTATCCTTTCTTCAGTCTATGATTGATCAAAGTGACATTGTCATAATACAACTATATTTCTTATGACCTAAATGGGGTTCTTTTTCCGAAAGCATCAAATGAAGTGTTGATTGATATGGAATACTATAATGAGCTTCATAAGTAGGCATTCTAATACTTTCTTGGTAACTTCTATTTTAGGAAAATTCAATGAAAGGAAAATATTATCCCAAAGAACTCCATTCCAAACTAAGACGCAAGCCCTTAACTTATCTTCTAGGGTTTCGATCGTGTGTTCTGATGATCCATCAATTTGAGGGTGAGGAGCAATGTTGAACTTCAGTCTTGTGTAGACTTCTTCTTGAACTTCCTTCCACAACTTGGAGATAAGCTTGGGATCAAGGTCAGACATGAAGGAACTTTGGACTTCATGCAAAAGGATGATCTCCTAAATGTAAATCTTGTCTAGTTTATAAAACTTGGAATAGTCTTATAGTATAGGAAGTGTGTTGAATAATTTAGACAGCCCAATACGACTCATACTATGTTGTATCTTCTTCTTGGTATTGGGAAGACATGTCACAAAATCCATGCTGACTTGGTCCTATTTCAATTCAAAGATCTCTATGGTCTGTAGGAACCAACTGGCCATTCGTGTTCATCCATCGCCATTTGGAATATGAGACAACTTGACATAAACGATGATATGTATAATAATAGTACTCATTCTTATAATGTCCCTATATGGTTATTATTATTATTATGGGTAGTTTATGAAAACACTAATACATAAGACTAACAGGTATGGTGAGTGATGACTTTGTCTCTTTTATCATGACATTGGATATCAACTTAGGTACATGGGTACTTGTTAGAGAACACATTTTACTTAACAAACCCACCTTGAGACTGATACTTGGGAGTCATGTAATGACATGTCAGAGTCATATTCCAATGTGACAATGGTGACTGTGATCCTTAGACCTGAAGTTACTTCTATAACTACATGTTGTTCTATATACTTTGACACTAGTTCAACATGACACTAAAATAAGGTTTTTTAGAAAGGTGGTGATTGGGTACACTGTAATACATATGGATCACAGTGAGTGATGTTGATGGAATTTGTCTCTCCTTTAGGAGTGATATATTAACCACTTGATAAGTGGCAATATGAAATGCAACAAAGTTCTCATGTGAGTCAATATATGATGTCGAGCTCACAATATCTGGAATAGTATGATCAATTTCAAGGAACATAATTTCAATATTCAGAGGGTGGCATCCCATGCCCTACTTTCAATCTATTTATATGTGAAAAAAATATTATACATTTATGGTAGAATTTGTCACTTTAAAGGTTGTAGTTCTTCCCCAAATGATCCTCTTACTTGGGTGGAAATGATGTATGGATAGAGACTAATATTTTCAGTGTTGTTTTGGGCGTATATAAAAAGTTAATTAGAAACCTATCATGTCACACACTTAAGGACACATAAGGAAATTGAAGTCCACAATCAAACAAATGATAAGAATGGTTCTAAATCATTAACATGTTGATTTTCTATTTAATAGAATGTCAAAAATGTCTAGTTGGTCGATCAGATTTATGGGTCAAATGGATTAATTGATTGTCAATTATGTGACTGAATTTTGTGTTGGACTGACCCAGTTATCCAATCGAGTAACATGGTCATTCGATCAGAATGTAATGAAGAAGGTCTAAAATTATAAAATGATTTAGATCTAAATATGATCTAATCTAATTGGTTGGTCAGGTAACCTGGTCGGGCGATCAGAATACTTTATAAGTTAGAATACGACCCTGATCGACTGATTAAAATACCATTTTGAGTTTCCAGTACAAGAATAATTTTTGGATTGGGATTAGGAAAAGGATTGGAATTAGTATTTCCGAAGCCCATGACTCTGTTATGTAGGATTTGACAAATCTTTTGAGAAAACTTGTAATAAACGTTGGCCATCAACATTTTCTCTTAAAGAGAGGAGAGTGTTCCAAGGACTACCACCTAAGTAGGAGAAGAAAGGGAATTCTTAGTGGATGATCCAAATCCCTTGTTGATAATTGAATATTTCTTGGTGGTTGAATCAAATCTAGATTTGCAAGATTGATCTTTTTTACTGACAAAAGACATGTCTAATTGTTAGAGAAATAGAGTACACAAAGGTATAACTTGTATCCCATCATATGTATTTGTTCAATGTTGCTTTATAGGTACAAAGGATTCAACTACTACGGTATAAAGGGAAGATTTTTTTGTTATTTTGATTTGGACCCTTACTAAACATATGTCTTTTGTTCACTATTTCTGTCTATGATATACTTTCTCTCGAGGCCTCAACGAATTATATGAGACATAATTTGCCTACATCAAGTCCTTCTAGACTCATCTAGTGGCATCATTGTAGATGATGCAGTCTGATAAAGGTTCTCGGGGTTAAGGATTCCATAAAGATATCCAAGGAAGAAAGTGAATGTTTAACTCAAATCACCACCTATAGAGAATCATAGAAGATCCATGGGAATCACATGGATATTTTTCAGCCTTAATGATCCCTTGTGATGGCATAAAGTGTATGTTTGGTGAGCACCATTGATCATTAATGTTTGGTAATCAGACATGGATCCCAGGGTTTCATTAGGACTTGTTGGATGTTGGAGAATCTTTGTGACCTCCTCATGATTATCTAGGACTATCAAATTTTCTAGAGTCATCTTTAATTATTGGGGAAAATTCTTTAGTGTTGAAATATTTTGAAGCTCAAAAAAGGGTGTCAGGGGTTCTTGTTTCCAATTCAGGGTCAATTTTGGTTGGTGTGATCGCAGGGAAACAATAGAACGTCTATTTATAGGCTAGGGTAAGGGAATAAGTTACAGGTGATAAACCCTAACCATTCATATTTCTACTAGGATTGGATATTATCCCAATTCTGAATGATAATGGTGAAGCCTTATCTCATTGGGTCCATCTGGATCTACGAAGACAATGCAACAAATTCCATGAAGTTTGGTGAATTTAGAGGGGTATGATGGAACCGAGGGAGAGTCTGACACCCACAAGCCTAGTGAAATAGGTAAACAACAATTTATAAGAAATATAATCTTTGATCAGTTGTTAGGATCTGAGATAATATCTCGTATGATGATCAAAGTCCTAGGTAAAGTGAACATACATGTGGAAGAGATAAATCTGATTGTAGTTGAGTTCCATAAACTTCATTTATTTGTAATATCATAAATCTTTAAAATTTACCTAGGTCTCTAGAAGCATCCATTTGATACCATCTGTTGGGGATAAATTTATTTTAGTTTAATATCCACTTATGCAAGAGTGGAGACCAAACTATGAAAGATAGCTATAATTTAATGACCATTCAAGTAATTACATAAATTAATAGTCAAGGTTAAAAATTATCATATTATCTCTTCATTTTGATGTTTATCTTTTTCTAGTTATTACCCCATGTTGGACCAAAGATGGGGTCCATAAATGTCTATTCCATACTCTAAACTTGGTTTTTATATAAATAAGGGATAAATAAATAATTAATTACCCAATTGAATAACCAACTAGGAATTTTCTCAAATTTTGGGTTTTCCTTTGATTATTGATTCAACAAACATCTTAAAGCATTATGGATATTAAACAAGAACACAAAATTCTTGAGATGGATAATTTGCACTAAAGGACTGAATTGTAAACCAAATACATAGAATTCTAGAATTTTTAGAGACACCTTATTAAATGATTGAATTACATTAAGGCAAATCAAATGATAAAAAAATCAGGTTATTTACATCCTTGCCACCTTATTAGGATTTTCCCTTGAAAATTCATCCTAGCTAGAGAAGAGGTGTGAGTTTGCTTTCTCAATGTCTATCTTTGGCTCCCATGTGGCTTTTTCCTCATTATGGTCTTTCCAATGAACATTAATCGTATCGACTCTTTTATTTTTGAACTCCTTAAGCTTTTAATTCAAAATAATTATCGATGCTCTGGGAAGTACAACCTTCCTTGGAGATCTATAGGTTCAATGTTTAACTCATGGATATGATCCTTTACTTTTGCACTTTAGATGGACACATTGAACACCTCATGCATTGAATTGGTAGGGAAATATGATAAGTGACCTCGCCAACCCATTCTAGAATCTCAAAAGGACTCACATATTAGGGACTCAACTTTCCACAATTCTTAAATATGGAATAGAGGGGCCAGATCTTTAGCAACACATGGTCTCCTATAGAGAAGTGAATACTATTCTCTTTGCATCTACACATGACTTTTGTTGATCCTATCCTTTCTTCAGTCTCTGATTGATCAAAGTGACATTATCATAATACAACTATAGTTCTTATGACCTAAATGGGGTTCTTTTTTCGAAAGCATCAAATGAAGTGGTGATTGATATGGAATCCTATAATGAGCTTCATAAGTAGGCATTCCAATACTTTCTTGGTAACTTCTATTATAGGAAAACTCAACTAAAGTAAAATATTATCCCAAAGAACTCCATTCCAAACTAAGACGCAAGACCTTAACATATCTTCTAGGGTTTCGATCGTGTGTTCTGATGATCCATAAATTTGAGGTTGAGAAGCAATGTTGAACTTCAGCCTTGTATTGAGTTCTTCTTGAACTTCCTTCCACAACTTGGAGATAAGTTTGGGATCAAGGTCGGACATGATGGAACTATGGACTTCAGGAAAAAGGATGATCTCCTAAATGTAAATCTTGTCTAGTTTATAAAACTTGGAGTAGTCTTATAGGATAGGAAGTGTGTTGAATAATTTAGACAGTCCAATATGACTCATACTATGTTGTATCATCTTCTTGGTATTGGGAAGACATGTCACAAAATCCACGTTGACTTGGTCCCATTTCAATTCAAAGATCTCTATGGTCTGTAGGAACCAATTGGCCATTCGTGTTCATCCATCACCATTTGGAATATGAGACAACTTGACATAAACGATGATATTTATAATAATAGTACTCATTATTGTTATGCCCCTATATGGTTATTATTATTATTATGGGTAGTTTATGAAAACACTAATACACAAGACTAACATGTATGGTGAGTGATGACTTTGTCTCTTTTATCATGACATTGGATATCAACTTAGGTACATGGGTACTTGTTAGAGAACGCATTTTACTTGACAAACCCACCTTGAGACTGACACTTGGGAGTCATGTAATGACATGTGAGTGTCATATTCCAATGTGACAATGGTGACTGTGATCCTTAGACCTGAAGTTACTTCTATAACTACATGTTGTTCTATATACTTTGACACTAGTCCAACATGACTCTAAAATAAGGTTTTTTATAAAGGTGGTGATTGGGTACACTGTAATACATATGGATCACAGTGAGTGATTTTGATGGAATTTGTCTCTCCTTTAGGAGTGATATATTAACCACTTGATAAGTGATAATATGAAATGCAAGGAAGTTCTCATCTGAGTCAGATGAAGCACTTCATTCGATGGTTGCATGGCCAATCTGGAAAACACTTCAACCCTCTTCCACCAAGTGACCAAACTGGTAGCCTAACTACGATTCTTGTGACCAAGAACATTAGTTAGATATGGTGAAGTTGTAGTCCTTCAGGTGCTCCATCCAGAATTGCCACTGTAGGTTAAGTTCGATCAGTGTTAAATGGTACTTCATGCTCTTGTGAGTAGTGAAGATGCCAAAAGTATTTCCATAGAGTCAGTGGCCATATCTTAAGATGATATTCCATGACCTAAAGGTCATGAATCAAGTAATTAAATTTATTGTCTTCATCTATCTCATGTCAAGGGAAACAACATGCTTGTCTTGCACCAAGACACACTCTAAGACCATTCCTGATGCTTAAGTGAAGATAATGGATCTATTGTTTCCAGTAGAGTCAACACACGAGAAGAGGAAAGAATTTCTTTAGGCTCCTAGAATCTAGCTTCACAAACATCAAACCACACAAACTTCTCATTATTTCAGGTGAATTGATGAGGAGAAGGTAATTCTTTGGAAAACTTGGGATTAACTATTGAGAGTAGTCGGGCAATCCAAGAAATTGAGAATCTCAAATGGTGACTATGTCACTTGCTAATAAAAAACATCCACCACCTTGGTCGGGTCAACCACAATGGTTCCTCTATAGATGGTGCGTTGAGGAACATGACCTAGTTGATCCAAAATTTGCATTTTGAGAATTTCTCATAAAACATCTTCTCTCTCAGTGTATCAAGAATCTTAACTAGGTGGTCCTTGTGTTGTTCTATGTTTTACAAGAAGATTAGGAAGATATCAATGAATACAATGATGAAGGTATCCAGGAAGGATTTAAACACTTTTTTCATAAGGTTCATGAAAATGATTGGTGCATTGGATAACTCAAATGACACTACTAAGAACATAGTGACCATATTTGGTTCAGAAAGTAATTTTTGGTTATCTTTCTTCCAAACTCATAACGGGTGGTACCAGGATCATATGTCAATCTTCAAGATGGACCCACTGATTTTGAGTTGGTGAAAAATTTCATTAATCCTAGGTATAGGATACTTATTATAGATCATGACTTGGTTTAACATTCGGTAGTTGATGCACATGTGAAGTGAACCATATTTATTTTTTCACAAAGAGGACCATAACTTTCCAAGGGAGGGTACTAGGTCAGATTATTCCCTTGTATAAGAGTTCATGGAGTTTCTCTATTAGATCTAGTATATATGTCAAAGGGTGTGATATTTTAATGGGCCAGAGAAATTAGGTTTATCCAAAGATCTAGCTCTATGGGGAACTCAACTTCTCTTTTTTGAGGCATGCTAAAAAATCTTTCAGGAACACGTCCACATAGTCCATGACTTCTTTTATTTCCTCAAGAGGCATGCCCTGGACTCTGGCTCAGTTACTATAGCTAGAAAACCCTTAGTTGCCATCATTTTTACTTTCAGTGCCACACATAGTGACTATTGGTGGCATTGTTCTTACTACATATAATGAATTGTGAGTGTCTAGGTCTCTTTACCCTTATATTCTTTTCCCTACACTTTATTTTTTCATGATAATTATAGATACAATCCATTATCAAGGAGGATGAAATAATTAGGGAGTTCAATGATCTAGTATTTAACAATTATGATTGGTGTTTATAGAATAAATGAGAATATGCGGCCTATATGGGTGGATACATCTAAAATATTACTTATGTCCTTGAAATCCAACATGAGTATAGGTGTGAGATTTCTAGAAACAAAAATATTCAACAAATGAATTGAATAAAACTTTTACAAACTTGCCCATAATATCAAGAATTCTTTCAATTTTAAACATGACATTAAAGTCCTAGAATCCTAATTTGAGGTATAGAAACGAATTTTAAAGGGTTGGTACCTTCTATGAGTTAGCTGGTATTTTCTTGGGCCTCTTTTTTGTGGATAGAAAACACTTGGGCATGTCGATGATCATCAACATGTTGGGCTATTAGAGGTTGAGTTGAAGCTGCATATTGAGCCATAATAGGTCAAACCTTTGTGGAGATGGGAGAAGATATTTGTACTAGAAGTGCCCCTCCTAGCACGGATAGCACAATGGCTTATCGAAGTATCACTTGTCTGCATACCTCCTTCTACACTTCCTACACCTCAGGGGACCCTCATAGTTGCAAATGTTAATACTGGGATTTCCTCCTCATTTGACTTTTACCTTGCCATGGTTACAACCTTGTATCTTAATTCCAACATTCTTTGGAATAGAGATTCTTGTAGTGAATCCTAATTATCTCAAAGGTGGGTTCTTGGAAGTCATGAATGTCCTATGCATCAAAGTGAAGTCGAGACCCATAGTGACGTCCGGGGGGATGCTAGACATGACATGGGGTTGGAGAAGTGGGTTAAAGTGATTGTTTGAAGTGATGAACTTGATGTTCCTTATCAAGCGTATCAGTGATACACTTAAGGAATCAAAACTTGCTGGCATAGTGTTTTGTGGTCATATCTTTTGGATGTAGATTTCTAAACTACTTCTCTTTCTCTTTTTAGATAGAGATGGTGATGAATCTAGGAGTGAGGACTGTTGGTATGTTTTCCCAGAGAGCCAATAATGTGATGATTGTAATGGCATGATTTTAAATGATTTGATTAATAAACAAAAGCAAGCTTCCAATTTATTATGTTTCATCTAGTTATTAGATAATGATGTAACGTTATAAATGTCTAGAGAAAAATATTACCCAATGATGTATGTCTTCAAGTACGTGACTTGGAGGAATTGGGATCATATGAATGTTAAGAGTAAATATATATATTCTCATTAAGTCCTTGATTGGTTGTTATTGTGGAAGCTTGATAGATAAAAATAACACATAAGATCAGTGTGTGAGCTGGTTGATGACTGAACCTAATTAGTCATGATATGGCTGTATCAAACCAAGAACATACATACATGTTAGAGAACATTGTATCGGATAGGCCCACCATGTGAGTGACACATGGAAGCCTTCATCATGGAAGTCATAGTTATCTCTCACATTGATGGTGGTGGTTGTGGTTCTTAGACCCAAAATCACTACACTCACCACATGTCATTGGGTACGCTTTGACATCATCAAATGCAGTCCTAAAACATGGGTTGTTATAAAGGTGATAATTGGGTGACTTTGACACATGGGGATAGACTGTGAATGATAGAAATGGGATTTGTCCCTCCTACAGGAGTATGATATCCTAGGCTTCTTGATTAGTGACATTGAGAAATGTGGGGCCATGCACATGTGAGTCAATATGTTATATTGAGCTTACATATATCTCAAAAAATCTACTCTGGTTTAAGAAACAAGATAGAATGATGAAGAGGATGACGACTGCATACCTCCAGTTCAATATAGACATCAGTGGAAAAGGGACTATAAAAACACTGAAACACCATACACATATTGTAGGTCAAAGTTGTTCTGCAAGTTTCCATTTACTTGGATAGAATTGATGTCTGACTAGGCACCACTCATTGCTTGTGATGTCATAAGATGTTATGGACATTCAATACCAACGTGATATGGGACCTATAGGGTCACACACATAGGTCTCACTACAACAAATATGGTCTTTAACTTAAAAAAAATTGTAGTGAAAACCCCAAAATTTGTAGCTATAAGATTTAGCTACATTTATCCTTACATTTAGAATAAGAAGCTAATATCCATGTAGCTAATTGTTTACAGTACATTTTCCATAATTGTAGTTAGATATTTTTCTGGGTACAAATAAATATGTAACCCTAATTGTAGGTAAAACATGTCCTTACACATAAAAATGTAGTTTCCATTGTAGTTAAATATATGGCTACAATTCTATTTGTAGTTATGATACGTAGGGGGGAATGATATCGGTTAAAATTTGTATATGTAGTTCATGTGTAGAAAAAATTAACACTTTCTACACTTGTACTTATAGCTAGGGTGTAGTTAGAGACATCTTATACTACACATACATATGTAGTCAGATTATACATCTAGTCAGCAACTTGTGAATGTAGTGGTGAATTTTGAAAAAGAAGAACAAATTAATATTGATCAAGATTAATTTGTTCTTGTAATGTGAATATTCATACTTTTATTAATATTTGAACAATGAGTACACATGCAGAGGACATTAACCTGGCTCCTATTTTACAATATGCATGGAAAAAAGATACATGTATACAATATCCTCTATGTGTCTCATGATCATGTATGTTTTTTGATGTCTTCTTCTGACTGCCTCTATCTACTACAGACTCAATTCTATCATGATTTTTCTTTGTTCTGATATAATAGATTGTTGATTTCCATAGATATTATAAGACAAAATATTGGTGGGGTTCCCCTAACTTCAAGATTAATCTAAAATATAGCATGCGACATGCTTCCCTTCTGGGGCAGCATCATATTGGTAAGTCGAGGCCTTGGGATAGTGCAGTGGTTGCTAGGAGATTCATTTTTAGTGGAGGAATCTTTGTTGCAGCAAGACCCTCTAAGGAATCCTTTACTATCACTTTGGTAGGTTCTCTTCCAGTTTGTGCAACTATCACTAGCTTCAATTCATTATAGAACATAGCACGTCATATCATAGTACCACCAGATTTGAATGAGATAAATTAAAGACATGTTGCCAATGAAAACCCACTAAATCTTTAGATTACAAAATTTAGAGTCTGATGATGAGACATTTGTACTTAGTCTTATGGTTGCTACCTTATTCAATATGAATTCAATCTTACAGTGGACTGAATTAGGGACCTCAAACAAACTATGACAAGGTTGACTACATGGTTATGGGGAAAAGACACAGACAGATGGAATATGCTTTAGAGTGTATCTAAAAATGCTACCCAGTCAGGAGGACTATACCCAAGCTATCATAAAACTGCCAAAATTCCTAAATGGGAAAATTCTCAAGGTCTCCTTCTTCAAAGTTTGCCACTTTAGCATAAACAATTTTGATGTCTTCCTGATACATGACCTAGAAATGCAAAAAAATATCAACAAACAAACAGGAAGCAAAAACATAATATTGAAACAAAGATTCAATGAAACCTTCAAACTGATTCAATAAACCTTCAACTTGATTTCCCTAAAGAGTGAATCTCACATAAAATAGAGCATTTATTAATGCAAAACATATATCAGCAAACAAACAATAAGCACAAACATAATACCACAAACTAAATATATGTTACATTTTCAACCTACTGTGCATAATGAGGGAATCTCACATACAAACCAAACCACTTCCCAAAGTTGAAACCTTGAACCTTCTATTGTTACCGTCCATGAATCCCAATGAGGTGATTTTGTTCTTCATGTATGATCCCATAAAAATCATACATGTAAAAGCATCTTATTAAAAACTTGCTAAACAATTGTCCTAGACTAGATGAAAATATCAAGTAGCTCAATTACTGGACAAGTAATATATAGCGTACTTCATTTACCAACTATTTTCTAAACATAAGAAATTATTATATGCAGGGGCAAAAACAGGCACATGATCATTGGTAAGTGCATGCCTATGAAGTATGCCCTGGAATATAGCCTAGCTATGGTGGAAAATTAAGTTTAGGAGTATTTTCTTAGTAGTTGTATGCTATCTTGGATGAAAGCCAATAGAAAATGAATATTTAAATTAAAAGATTTGAGTAATGCATAAATTGAAATTGATCAATAGACTCAAAGATTCATCATCTTGATCATGGTGCATCTGCATGCTAGTTGAGCTTCACAATCCCAAGATGCCTTTCTTGTTCTTACCAAGAAAACATCAAGAAAAATGATTTCTCAAGTCCTTATCTTATCAACTTTTTGGAATCAATCCTGCAAAAACAAGTAGCAAAAAGTGATATGCATGTCCAAATGGAATTAAGCATGCATGCTTGCTATAGTTATGGTAAGTCACAACACTCTTGAAGATTGTAAATATAAATTACCCATAGTGAGTACTAATTGTCAAGGTATTTGGAGTGGGTGGAATTTTGTACCCATTTGTATAAATGGCAGATGAAAATAGCTTTTGGGAATCAGATGAAGTTGCTGTTTCATATATTCTTTGATCAAAGATTAGGAGGTGCATGTTTACTATAAGAAGTTCTTTTAGGAACATCCTCAACAATAGAAATATGTACATCATTAGTACTTCCAGAGGTTAGAATGATTGACCAAAGTGATGGGTGCTTTTTTATAAAAAGGAGAGCCATATGAAATACCTCACTGCAAAGAAATCAAAGATGCATTCCAAAGCAGCAAGACCAAGCACATTAAATCCCCTCTTATGCTCCATGGAAGCAAGTCCAACTTAATTTTAGACTCATCTTGGAGCTCAAGCAAGAGGTCATTCCTCCTCATACTCCAATTAGATGGTAGCTTCATAAGATAGATTCAACAATAGGGGAACAAGAAAAGATTAGAACAAAACACATTCGACCTGATGTTAGCTTCCAAAGAAGTGTCAAAAAATGTTCAACAATAGGGGAACCATAAATGTTTTGAATTCATGAAATCGTATACAAGGAATCTCCTTTCTTATTTTGTGGATTAGCAGATTTTTTAAATGCATAGGTTTATTTAGATGCTTCCGTATTTTTTCTTGCTTTAATGAAGCTACTCAGTTTCTCGTTTATCCTTATGGATTGGCTAAAGCTTCTACAAATTTCCAATGCTTCATGATTCTTAAAAGACAATTGATGGGATCAGTTTGAAACCATATACGGTGCTAGATTTCCTGATTTTGTTTCTGAAATTCTTTATGTTGGCAAGGGAAACTAATTCAATTTATTGTTGAGTAGGTGCATGTGTATGTTCCTTCATTTCAGTTAAAATTCAGAATTTTTTTTGCATACCTAACTGATAGAAATTCAGAATTTAGAACTCTGAATTTATAAATTCAATTGGATGAAGAGAGTATATATCCAACATTGTACCTACTAACTCAACGCATCAATCAACATTTCATTGTACCTATTAACTTGAGTCTACCATTAGCATGATCATATCAGGTCTTTTCAGATATACACGATTATATATAAACCTTCCTAGTGTGTATTGTGTAGGGTGTTATTAAGGATTTAAGAGGATCAGATAGGTCAACAAAAACAATGGGATTGTGAAGACCATTAAACATTGAGTTATCCAATTCTGCTATGAACTTACTAATACAGTTCTTGATGTCAGTTAGTAAGGAATTAGAAAATCATTTTCTGATGTGCTATTTTGAGAACTCATAACCAAATAAGGTCTACTTGAACATCAAAAGATGATATAAAAAATATGATGCACATATGTTGTCAATTATGGTAATAGTAGCAGGGAAATTCTACCTCATTTTCAGTTATTGTATTAGTGATAAATTTTCATGTGAAGCCCTTAAATATTACCTTTTAGCCATCCCCCATGCATGCATCAACCACTACTTCCACCATTCCACCTACATAGACACCACCTTTAGAGACTTATTGGATCCATCATTGGAAGATCTATATGTATATATTGTCATCCATCTTCATATAGAAAATTCTACAACCAATCCCTCTGACTACAATTTGATATACTGTAAGCCAATATTTCCTAGGAAAAAAGCATAGAACATCAGTGAATCACGAAAGGCTACTAAAGAACCATACTCAAAATAAAAGAGGACAATTCTTTTCGTTGAATTATATAATACTAAGACATTAACTACATAACATGCTTGTATAATTCACAACTTAACAACTGATACCATCAAGAGGAAGATCTATATGTATCTCAACCAAATGTTAGGGTTGTTCCATTGACTGGGAAGATGGTTAACCTAGTATAATTATCCAACATCTAGTATACAAACAAATCACAGTGTCTCAGTAGGTAGCAAGAAGGACAAGAAGATGAAAGTAGTAAGGGGCCCAAGAAAGGTAGTTTCATATTTATGAAGCAAGATGATGATAATGAAGGATCTGACTAGGAGCATGAATCTCCATCTGCTGGCCCAGATGAAGATAATGAAGCATACGACGATGATGGTGTCTAATGGCTAATAGATATGCCAGTCGAGGCTTCTCACCAATGCATTCATGAACAAGTCAGTGTTGTTACAGTTGAGATGGTTATGCTCTCCACTACTGAATAGGAGAAGAAAATGCCTAAGTGAAACAACAATGTTGGTGATGGAAAAGCTAATATTGTTGAAGTTGTTTAGATTGTTCACATGCATCAAAATTTGATTGATGACATAAAAG
Organism: Alisma plantago-aquatica; assembly: GCA_963693085.1. Taxonomy (NCBI): domain Eukaryota; kingdom Viridiplantae; phylum Streptophyta; class Magnoliopsida; order Alismatales; family Alismataceae; genus Alisma; species Alisma plantago-aquatica. The sequence goes on along the minus strand of OY856413.1, from coordinate 522,709,472 downwards.
GGAAATTGAAGAGTTCTAATGCTAGTTAACTGTCCAAATTTGTTAGATCATTAACGGAGTACACTCAAGATGTGATGTCAGTCCTTGTTGAGTCCCTCTTTAAGGGTGTTGGAAAATGATTTGCAAAAGTGGTTGTCAAGAAGAAGACATTCCTTATTGTTGTGGTCCCTAACGAGGCCTCTCATATGGTTCTACACCATGCCTTGGAGGTGTTCCTTTGTAAGAAATATAACCCTTGTGCGGCGAAGGACTCTCCGATAGTTGTGAGAGCCTTGTATGATGTTGATGTGCTTGATGAGTAGAATTATCCAATGGTAAAATGAGGAGATTGGTGGAGGTAACAAGACTACTCAGCCTTACAAGAGCATCAAATCTTTCATCAAATTTTGGGTTTTAGTTCCCTCTTTCCAGTAGAATTTTAGTTAAGAATAAACATTGCTAGAAAATATGTGACAGAGAAGCATTAAGAGGACTCAAAATACCTCTATGAAGTTTTCACTGGAATGTCTTTAAAAATTCCGCCTCTAGGCACCCAAACCATATTCTTGAGGAAATGTGTGTGCCTAAAATTGTCCAGGTTAGCCTTAAGGTACAACAGAGGTCATGAACTTGAGGATTGCTCAACCAAGTATCACATACTCATTAAGCATATGTGCAGATAGTTAGTTCATTAAATATATCATACGTCTCTTTAGAAGGACTATAAACTCTTCTTCTCTTTGGAGTTGTTTCAATTACATACATAATGATCCACTAAATGTTGCGGTGGTATTTGGTAAATTAGCATAATTGATTAGCACATCTGTCCTCAAAAGGATACTTTAAGACTTGACACCTACACTTCATTTGAGCAAATCAAGGCTCTAAAAATCAAACAACTAATTGGAAAGAAATACTGAATTGATTGCTACTCAGATCCCCTAGAAAGAAACTCTATTATTTCAATGAATAAACACTCATAGTTATGATAAGATAAGACATTAGATGATTATTTGAATATCTATTTCTGAAGAAATTCGTTTGTGCTTCACATATCCATTTTATTAAAACATCTTTGAATCTTTTTTAAAATGTGAACCATAGTGAACAAAGGATAAATTCTTGAACTAACAATTTTTTCTTGATAGTTGATCTGATCCATAATGCATTACAAATGTGAGTTCATGAGGAGCCTGCTAATTTCAACTTTGGGGGGGAGATAGTGTTGATATCATAGCAATCATCACACTACCATGGTTTGATGGGGTTAGGATGCCTAGGAAGATGAAGATCAATTTGACAATAGTCATGCCAAAGAACTGAAATCTAGTTCCTACATAGATGCATAATACTGAGTTAGTATGTGGTTTGAAGGCATCACCTTGAATAAGTTTCCATCCAGTTCTGGATGGTGATTCTCCATGGGTTTCCAGTTGATTATACTTGGAAATGTCTTTTTACAACATTTTGATCATAACCATGGACACCATATATGATAGGAAGAGCACATCACTATAAAAATAATGACTGAAAACCAGTAGATTTGGTCATCATTCATCAAAGTGTAAATGTTCAATGAGATGCCCATTTGATATCACTAGTCTGCAACATATAAAAAAAAAGATTGGCATTAAGAAATAGATAACTCAACAACATAATCATGTATCTACAAACCTCAAAGGTGATATCAACAATGCTAATTAGACAACATAGCAGCTGAAAAAACTTGAGTACAATAATGACAGGAAAGCCACTCGGTTCATTTTGGATAAATAAAGGAAATCATTTGTACAAATGAATAGCTGATGCAACTGATATATTAAGGCTTGTTCTTCCATGAATGTTCCCTCCCCTGAGGGTTTCCATCTTGTAGATGTGGAAAATAACACATATAGATATCTATGGAGGAAAGGGTTCTACGAATCCAAACACAAACTTAATTATCGTTACATCTGTGCAATATCAGCTAATCTTGATTGGTTGGTCACTTAAAAAGAACAGGGTGAGGATGCAGTTACTCTAGTTCAAGATATAAATGACTGTAACAAAAATGACAAAAGCAAATACTAACATGTGTAGCAGGGTCATCTACTTAAATTTTTTAAGCCAAGAAGAACATGCTATCATGTTAGAAAGCATATTTAACCATAAATTCAAAGAAAACTAGACTCACACATATGAAATAAACTTGAAAGAATCTTATAACATGCATATGTACCATTTGCAAATGTTAGATTGGGAAAATCCTTCCTTATTATTGCATTAGTAGTTGGATTCCACAAAAAGTCAATATTTGAAACTAGTCCTCTGAAATTCTAATTTTGTAATCTTGTGAGCAACTTCATTATCTAGCCTTTTGTCGAATTGCGATTTAGGTTTCCATGTTGTGTTGAAACATTAAATAACGTGTGACTAGCAAATATAGACCTTATAGATGATAAGGACAAACATTAAACACTTCAAGAGATGGTAAGACTGTCACAAGTACTGACCCAATGATTGCATTTGGATGGTGATGGCTTATACTTGTTGCCGAGTTACCAGGGAATAAAAAAACATGATTTATTTTATCAATCAGCCATAATATCAACATACTCAAAAATATAATAAGCTCTTATTCAAAAATGACATGGATACATACACCTTATGATCCAAGGATAAATAGAATACCATGAAGGCATATAATGTCTATTACACTCTCATTCCATATCTATCTAAACAATCTTTTCTTTTCCATTTTCCATATTCATGCAACATAGATGAAAAAATCGGTACTTTGGAATGCATGTTTACCAGATGGATGGATTAAATCATAGGACTTCATAACTATCAAAAGGCCCTACTCGCAGTGCTAACATTACACTAGAAAATTTTAATTTAGAGATGTGTGGTTGCATGTTTCCATTTACATTTTTATAATTGTTGGTGTTAATTAACTATAGAAATGGTTACCTTCTGGGGTATGCCTGAAACCCAAATCCTTCACATGTCTTTAGGTTGGATTCTAGGGATAACATCAATACATAATTATATGGGGCCTAAGGAGAAGATGGAGTTGTCAAGTGAATAGGTTCTAACAGGATTAATGATGTAGTTGAGGGTCTTGTAGTGAGGGTAGAAACTATAAGAGAAGAAACAAGTTGAGTCTCATGTGCATAACGTCATATACAAACTATTGAGCCAGGGCCAACTAGGGAATACACCTCTACTAGAACGGGCACTAAGAGAAAATAATCCTACTAGTGAATTGATCACCTAATTTGGTTCCTATATTGGAAAATAAGTAGGTGAGGAAGGAGATTGAATGAAATGCAAGACTATGGAGGATGAGAGGGTTTGGTTTTCTGGTACATAATGAACTGATAATGTCAGTATAGTTTCTAGAATCTATGTTTACATTCTATAAGAATGTTATTTTGAATTGTTCTTCCTCCATTCAAGAAGAAAGAGCTTTGGTTATTCTTTGATTGAGGATAGTCATTACATGTTGCTCAATCATCATAACGACATTGAACATTTGTCTATCAGCAATGTCATGCCACCTTGTATAGTGATGAAATTGTGGTAGATACTAGATGATGATAAACAAGATACCATAGCTTGCTAGCTCCCATGAGTAAATATTCTAGATAATTTTACTTTCCATTGTACAATTAGATTTTAGGCTTATAGCATATGATGATATATTATGAACTTTGTGCTTATTTAAATGAGTTGTACATTCATAAAGCATCAATCTTCCATCTTAAAATAGTAGAGAAGATATACAGAAGCATGCATGGGATTTTCATCTTAGAGAGACATAAGGAAATCACATATATAGATAAATAGACCTATCACATATATGATTATGAATAATATCATTATGAGCTAATTCAAATGATGAAAATAGTAAAGAAAAATAAAACTAGTTGTCATAGGCCTTAAACCAATATACCTAGTGCCCTTTCAACTATTGGTACATATGAAAAATGGGGGAAATAAGGATCCATATACATGGCAAAACATGTATTCTTTTGACCTTCTACAAATTCCATTAAGAAACTTATTAAGAATATGTAAAATTATAGTAAAAGCCTATATTAATATTTATATTATGAAGATTGAGCTATGTATGATTAAATGAACTAGAAGGATAATCTAAGCATTAGAAATTTATCAGATAAGAAGGCATCCATCACAATCACTAACTGTGGGCTACGTAACACAATTGTGGTTTTCCCCTAACATTCCTTGGTAACATCATGGTGTCAAGGTGAAACCATGAGAAGTAGTCAGATATAAGTAGATGTGTTCAATCAGTTAAATATTGAGGTGAATTTCATTTCCTTGGTGTTCATGTTAGAAGACTAATTTGTCTTTCGTTAGAAATTCATACCATTACTATCCAATTTTCATAGTTCCATTAGTTTGTTCCTTGAACGCCATTTATTCTTAGGAAAAAATAGGAGTTTATCATGAGCACATTATCTCTATCCCACAATAACAAGTAATGAAAAACATAAATTAACTAAACCCTAGTAAAAATATTTGCATGGACAAAACACTACTCATTTAAGAAATTCATGGTTCAACTTGAGGCCCCTGTCATATCTTCAACCATTATGGTCTTACTCCCATGCCATCCCCGTTGATACTGGCTCTATCCTTTTGATATTGGTTAGGCTACCCAGAACTATTTTTCTTGTTGTTATTGAGGCTCTAACCACTATGATGTAATATTGAGTGCCACCATTTTTTAATCTTTGCACTGATCCCACTACATCCTCTATGTATGTGTAGAGTCCTCTTGTGGAATTCAGTACGCCTATCGTGTTGAGAATGAAACTCAAAATGTCTCATGGGGTTATCACCGATAAGGGTCAATCCCGTATGTCCTCCAAGTCTTACCCCCTACAGTCTTCCCCATCCCATCTTCCTTCAAATTTTACCATCTCCCTTCAATTCCTACCCTCATAAATGCAACACCTAAGATTTTGTAGTTTTGTTTTGATTCAGACATGTTTCTAACATCACGTGGTCGACTAATATCGCCTTGAAATTGAACCAAAACTTGAGTCCTAGTAGCCTTGCATTATATACTTGTAGATGAGGTGTAAACTTATGAGTGAGGATGTATTATGATGAGGAGGACAAACATAAGGTTGTTTAGGAATGGTTACCAACTAAAAGAAATAAATAACATTTATATGTAGTTATGCACACCATAATATCCTATCATATATACAAAATATCGGTCCACCTGATGAACACTCATCATAAACTTCATATTAGACTTTAAGTAACCTCAATACTTGTTTCATATTCACGAGAGCTTATCTTGTATGTAGTATCAAGCTTCCATGCCTATTATGTTAGAGTAGGAACAAATAATCTATAACATCAATAAACAATAACAAGACATCAGAGCTTTGGGGGAAGTTGACTGAATAGTTTTCTTTCAACCTTTAGCTGGTACCTGCCCTATTAGTCTAGTTAAAATGCATCAAGTGACCAAAACATAAAATGCAAAAATGCTTCCATAGATCTCTAAGAAATCAAATATTCTACTACATTTTTGTAAATTGGTTATGGTATATGTCTTACTGGAATCTACATGAATCAAGGAAAATGATATTCATTATGATAGTAATCAATACACATCTTAATCAGTACATATCATACACTTTGATGAAAATAAGAACATTCAAATTTTCATGTAGAAAGAAACAATTCTACAAAGAAGGCATATTACTAGTTTCTTATACAAAAGGTCTATCTTTGGATTGCAAATTAGCAATACAAAAAGGCATTCGAGTGGTGTGATTTTAATAAATATAGAAGAATAATGCACATCAATAGCCAAATACAAATATTTTACTTTATGGTGACCTTTGGAATGAGAAAAAGTAAGAGGGGTGATCTTTGTCTTGTCCAGATTAGAATTTAGTATGATCAAAATCATACTATACACCCAATAAATAACAATTCTAAACTACTCAGCCGAAACAACCCCTGGAGCTATTAGTATGTCCTAACTGTCTCTTCTATACAATGGCAGATGCATTGTTTCATCAAGAAACTAGATATCAGGGGATCACGATGTCAAAGAGGAATCAAAAGTCATGAGTCTTATTACATATAACAGCCACAAAGATGCAACAAAAGTGCATTTATTGTTACCTCTTGCATCATTAAGGAGTAGGAGTAGGGATGCCAAATCTTCAGTAGGATATGATGTGATGTACAATGGCTTGACCTAAGACGTCTTGACCATGCCATATTGGGGAGGAAAGGATGCCTATCTTGAGTCCCAATTGGGTATACTCAGAAATTTTATTGCATTATTCCACCACTATGGTGGTCTCCAACTTGCCTATGACCTCAATGATAAAATTAAGAAAACATTTTGTGGTGGTCCTATCATTACATTCTTCCATCAAAGCTACTGAGGTGTTTGAGCTTTTGAAACATGGTGTGCAACCTACATAAAGAGTTACCTTATTTTTATAGGTGTAGTAGTTGGTTTTGAATTACAATTTCCTTCACTATAACACTCGTGTATTTGGGAGCCATCAAATGTAGACACACTTTAGATCATTTCATCCAATGAGAAAGTAATCATTGTGAAGTATCTCTAATTGAATGCATAAATGATTAGATTTCTAGGCAAAATCAAAATTAAATGCATGTTATAAAGAATTTAATAGAGTGGAAGAATACCATAAACTTTACTAGCATCAACAATGTGTCTAGACTCGACATCAGTATTAGCAAAAATATTTCTAGTTTTCCACTCAATGAACTGGTACACAATGTCCTTGATTGCCTATGTATTCAGCAGTAGCATTGTAATGCCCTAAAATATATCCCAAATTTACAAAAATCAAAGATCAAAGCAACCCTAGGAACTTGTGATATTGTATGAAGAACAAAGCAAGAATAAGTGTGTATGGGTCAATACTTTTTGGAGATTATTCGATTGAAATTTCTGAATACTTGCTCCACTCACTTTGCCCACAAATTTCTGCTAGGTGTTGTTGTTGGTTCTTGCAACAACGGTCGGGTGTGTGGCCTTCCCCTTAGGACATTGCCTCCAACTGAAACACCTTCTGAAGATGAAGCTGACATTAAGT